>NJDC01058107.1:65358-95338 GCA_002245475.1 Calephelis virginiensis
CATATTCTGTCTATGCTATAACGCAACTACGTAAAACTGTAGCACATTTTGTCGTTGCGATGTTGTCGGGTTATCATAAGTGTGAATCTATGCTATAAGTCTTCAACTCCTAAACTTATGCATCCAACACAGATAGAATAGATAGAAATAGATAGAAATGATATGACGAGAGCTCTCTTAAGGATCTTCTTGGCTTTGGCTTTTTGCTTGAGCTGAGAGGCATTTGAAACATTCAACTCTTAAAAAGGCTAAGATCTGGCCACAAGAATGAGTCATCAGATCTGACACTAATCTCAGTCATAACTTGACTAGTCAATTTTTTTTTTTTTTTTTATTTTATTGAATCAGGCGTTACTTTGCGGAAATCCATTATAAAAGATGTAAAATAAGCCTTTATTTTGCTAATTCCGCGTAAGCAGTGTAACCGTTGTGGCAAATAAGTCAAGTCATATTTTTTGACACAAAATTGTTGACATAAAATTCTGGTGACATAACATTAGTTTTTGTCATTATTATTTTCTGAACAAGAAGGCAAGGTTGCCGGTAAACTTGGTAATACAAGAGACATTAAACCCCTATTTGGTTATCAACTTATTATTACCAACTTTGGTGTATTTAATATTACTTTCCATCATTAAATGCGTGTTTACCTATCTATCCAATCAAAAAAAAATCCCACTTACCGTCTAAAGATAACTGTTGAATAGTAGTAGATCTACATGCTAATTTACCGGTTGCACCTCTATCTCTTACTCATAGATCAAGAACAAGACGGTATTTAATGCGCATAGTCAACTGATAGTATGTTCTCTTTTAAGCAATCCGGCATTGGTTATTTTTATTGTTTACCTCTTTGCACGATATTGATGGTTCCCGTCCTTAAAATTAAAACCCTGCAAAACAAAAATACCTGCAGAAATAGCTGCAGAAGCAACCATACCCAAGATGTAAGAAAATTGGAGAAAGAAGAGTATTTTAGTGATTTTTAATACTTAATCATAGTTATATAATTTTGCTAGAAGTCAACGGCAGAAACTATAATATGTAATATGTGCCTATTTCAGGCAATACTGGAACAAATAGAACTTTTGAAAACCATAAAGATGGATCGCGAGGATATGGTAGAGGCGATGGCTGAGAAGGCAGACCTGCGGCTGCTGGCTCGAAAGGTTTCTCACGACCAATTTGAAATGGCTTGTGATGACCTGTCTAAAGGCTTGGAGCATGCTCTTGGAAAGCTGAATCTACAGGTTTGTGTTTTAATACATTGATGGTTACAATTGTTTGCAAATTGGAAACAAATTTTGTTCTTTATTTCCTACAAATTTCTAAAATCCACGTACAATTTATTTGGACAGCCATTTTCACAATGGTATTCTTTCTCCTTTCAGGAAGCATTATGGCAACAAGCGTTAGACGACATACAGAGGGAAATTGAGATGAAACTTGATAAAATGGAGCTCGGTCCAGTAAGGGACTTCTTTAACAACAAGCTTAAGCAACTACAAGACAACCTGAAGCAGTTGTCTTCATTGCGTCGAGAAGTTGAAGCGGCTGGGACCAAGCAGAGATTATTACGGTATTGATTACTTCCACTTACCGAACTTATTTTAGGTTATACCTATCTTCTTTTAACCCAACCCAAGCAAGAGACAAAAATCGTTTAGTCCTGCCAAATTAGTTTGTACGTGACATGTCCACAGACGTTTAATATAGGTATACCTACTCCGGAATATGTTGACTAAAAATTTCACATTTTATTATATCCTGACTAGTTTGACATTCTTTAAATGTGTCATTTATTTTATTTTTATTTCACTAAAAAAGTAGAGTGCATGAAAGCTGCTTAGAAATGACTATGGCTTATTTATGGGTTTACTAAACTATGTCAAGCGACTACTATTTCCTGAACTCACTCTGAAAAGCTAAATAGCAAGATAGCAAGGAATATAATATATTTAACTCCTTGATTCCTTAAGTAGTCGTATCTTCACACTCGTAGCTAGGAAGAGGTAGGTAAAGGCACAACTAGGGCACCCACGACTAGCCGAAGACACTAAGTCTCACAACTCGGGACCCCAAGAAGTCAAGTCCGACGCCATACCCCTAGACCACAAAGACGATCACTCTCTTAATTTTTTCCTAAAAAGTCTATTATAAGCTTTTGGCTTCAAAAAGCAATAACCTTTTAAGTGATCGAAATAGCAAGTAAGATAATTTGTCGTGATTTGTGGGACATTTATCCATATTTCAGCAAGATTCTTATAATAAGCGTTGAATTTTTATCTCGCTAACTACACCGCGATTAGTAATTAACTGAGAGTTAGGACCCTTGAACACGGTGTTCTTTTTCCTTGATGAAATTTTTTATTTTGTGAATTTTGCTAATAATTTGCAAACTCGTTTCTCTATTGTTTTTTTTTAAGTGATAATATAGCGAACAAGCATATAGCTCTCCTGATGGTAAGAGGTAACAGTTGCCTATAGACACCATAGATGTTCTAGGAGCGCCACTATCTGTTAGGCCAATGGTGCAAGTCTACCGGCTACCCCACCCTTCGGACCGGTACATGACAGTCATTATAGCGGCAGAAATAAGTAAGGCGGTTGATCTCTACCTGAGTAAATTGCTGCACAGCACTCTATCACCAGTGTTCTTGTTAGTACCGAACTATATTTGTTTGTATGTGTGTTTGTTCGCTGACCACTCACTAAAAATGTTTTTTATTTGACTTCACATTTGTTACATTCAGTTTGCATTATGATTTTAGAGATGTTACCTGCATATCATGCGACGCAAACGCAGTCATGCAAATGGATGCTGAATCAATAGTGCCCAAGTTGAAACCATTGCAACCAACTCACTCGATGAAACCATATCTGTCATATGAGTTGGGTTCGTAATTTCTTTTACCAAATTTATTTTCATGAAGTAGATATGTAACAACCCCATTGGTTGCTAGTAGAATTATTAAGAAAATTAAATTACTGTTATACTTTTTTAGTCAGTCAGATAAAGATAAATATCACACTGTCAAGCGGATTTTAAGCAGATTTTATTGAACTAAAAAATCTCGATTTGTGTACAAAATCCGCACAATTAGAATGAGACAAAACTTAATTTATGTGGACCGTACAAATGGTACTTGTGCGTCGAAATTTTTATAAATTGTAACATTGAATTAGAATGAGACAAAACTTAATTTATGTGGACCGTACAAATGGTACTTGTGCGTCGACATTTTTATAAATTATCACTGAATCGGAAGCACGGCCACACATTAAGAAGATCCGACGAAAGAAATTAAGCGAGTTTGTCTTTTTTAAAAACGATTTGCAATATAAACTAAAATAAAACTCCAAATTGCTGCCGAATCTAATTTTACGTACCTAATAAGTACGTGAAATCCACATCACACACACGTGCGGCGGCAGTGTGATGCCCGCTTTAACCTTGAAATATAGGATAGCGCCCATTTGGGCGGGTCAGGACGGGCCGCATCGCAGCGCAATAATCCGTCTAGATCGCTTTCATACATTTTGTTTGGAGCAACGCCCACTGTGCCGGGGCGCATCGGCGCGGGCTTTTCTGCTGCGGATTTCCGCTCGACACCCCTTACGCATTCCCTGATGCGACCTACAGTCACCAATAGAGCACTAATGACATTTTAACGCTAAAGTTTCTTATGACAACAACTTGAGGCGCCACTTTCCATACTTGACGATTTTAACTTCAAATCGCCTATCTATTTTTTTGCTTTACTCTTTGGCGCTGAGTAACAGAAATCCGCCGATGCGATGCGGCCCGACCCGCCTCAGTGTGCTTTGCAAGGCGATGCCCCCCGATGCGGGGCACTGTCTATACTTTAACCGTCTTATTAATAAACAAGACGTAAAGTACGCCAAGGTTTAACCTGGTATCATAGTCTTTATTACAATGTGATACAGACTATAATATCAACTTAATTTAACTCCTTCGTTAGTCCGTGTTTATTAATAAGATAGCATGCATCTAAAATAAGTTTAGTTTGTGAACAGCAGAATCACCACCATTGTATTACTAAAACTGACTATTGCTTTCAGACGCAATACGTAAAGCACAAGCGACTAACGTGCAGCAACGCAACATGCACGATTGGGAACACATCGACAAACAAATGGCACAAAAGCAAACACAAAAAGTAAGGTAAGTATAAAGTTTCTGACGATATCCATATTAGCTGAGCCGGCAAAGGTTATTCTGCCACATACAGTATGATGTGAAATATACTTTACGACCCATTGTCACACTACCAAATACGTGTAGGTACATAAAAATCGGTTGAGCCGTTTCGGAGAAGAGACGACCACACTGACATTTTTTTATGAATAATTTAAACTGTTAATGTAATACAGGAGGCTCTAATTATAAAACCTTCGCTTACAGACACCATTTATGTTACTGACATATATCTTAGGGCCGAGTTTTTGAGTTACGTGTGCCAGCCTTCCGGCTACCCTGGCCACCAGCACTGAACGTGACAGTAGCGAGCACTGTAGAAGTGGTGACAGCAATAAGCAAGGTTGTGGTACCATTGGGTGAGCTGCTGCCCTGCACCTTACCACCTTTATACTAATAAGCTACCATTTGTTGTTCAATCAGTAACAAAACTGACCCGTATTGGTACCCGCTGCCTTATTTTTGTCTATATGTAAAAAGTAAGTATCTTCACGCCCATATCCCCGAAGAGGTAGGCAGAGTCACAACCAGGGCACCCACGACTAGCCGAAGACACTAAGTCCCACAATGTGATAGGTGGCAAGCCTATCGCCAACCGGGCACATTTCTAATCCCGACCAAAATTTTTTTATTAGAAAATTGGAAAAATCCAATTTTCTTTTTGTTGGCCGACCCGGGATTCGAGCCCGGGACCTCATGTAGTCAAGTCTAACACTCGGGCCGCTAGACCACGCTAGCTCTATGTGACTTATATTTTTTTTACAATTAGGAATTATGTGTGTTTATTTCCCTCCTTATAACATAAAATACATTTATTTAACTTGCTAATCTGTTCGTTTGCTATAAGTGGAATACATATTCCAAATCAATATTAAACCAGTTAACTATCCTTACATATTCGTGCCGCCATAACGTCGGCGCTTGTCGTTATCGTGTTCCGGTTGGGAGGATAAGATAGCCGGTAAACTTACATAATATGTTCGAGGCATTCCGGCGGAAGGTTGGCAACGCACCATTACCACCTTTGGTGTTTCTAGGCGGCGTGAATTTCTTACCATCAGGAAATCCGTCTGCTTGTTTGCTTTCCAATATCATAGAAAAAAGTTAATCCCAAGTGGTTTAACTCAAATTTTGCATATAAGTAGATACTTAATTATAAAGAGTTAAATATAATCACAATCACACGTTAAATTAAACATTTCGTACCTATGTTTGCAATAAAATGTGACGTTTCTCTAAATTCAAAATGGAACCTCAACACTACAATGGCGACATCTGGTTTTGAACTTTATTTATTGGTTAATTTGTTGCTGCAGATCCGAAACGGGCAAACACATCTGCAACCGTTATTGCGGTGGTTCACATACAGTGACTACAGCGGCGCAACGCGTGTCCCGCCTCGGACACTTTGTCAAGCAGTGGGGTCCTGACGTGGTGCCCCTGTCTTCAGGGTTAGCTGCCGGCGACGATGGCAGGGTTAGCTTTCTATAATGATTTCATACAATACAGGCTTTAGCCTTATAAGCATTAGGCAGGGCGTCCTTTATATGCAAAAAATAACAAAATAATCGAGTTTTCTAGCCGCATTACTCGGAAACCTAGGCGGAAGTCCAACTGAGTCTGATCACTGACAATAACAAATATATTCTATAATGAGCCTCTGTCTTTAGATTTGGCAGATAACACACGAGAAAAAGATTATTATTATCTAGACATTTAACATTTCCTTCGCGTAATTTCGAAGCTGTAAAATAATTCGTAAAACAACCCTCTTGTGCTTTCACTCAGGGCCGGTTTTAGCATAGAGCAAGAAGAGCGTTGCTAGGTAGCGAAGAGTGCCAATCTATATTTGATACCAAAATCCAAACTATGCCAAGTAAAACCGCCGACTAAAGGGTGAACGGCATTCTCGCTCTACAGCTCTTTGAGATTAAGTGCTAACAGTGGTGATATATATTATGAGCTTTGTGCTTTACGTGGTTAACAGATGACTCGCCTTGGATACTTCGTCAATCAATACGACCGAACATGATCATTCTTTTAAAACTTGGTTGCCATTCGCAGTGGCAAACTTTAAGTAAATATTTGAGTAGGTAAATTATTCACTATTACACAGGTTAGACATTAGTTTTATTTCGGACCCTCAGACAAGCGCAGGGTTCTTGCTAATTGCACTTTGAGTTATGGCTATGGTGGCCGTTCTTACAGAACGTTAATCAACGCTTTGCTCATATCTGACTTTTTATTAACATTTTCGGACCTAAACCAGTGGCCCAATCTAGTAGTTTGAGCTACACCATGCTATAACAAGGGGAGCTTCGTCAAGCAATGGAATCGGAAGTGGTGCTTGTGTTCAAGCTTAGCTTCCGTTAGCTATTAGATATGGTCAACTTTTTATTATTCAGGCTTCAACACTTAGTTTCACTCGGACCTTCATTTTGTCCTGGCTCATTTATGTCTGACGACATTGAGATAGAGAACTTTCTATTATACAGGTCGCTTAAATGTTCTTGCCTATGGATGAATATTTTTATTTTATATTTAACTGTCAAATGTGTAACATTTAAACTTGTTCTTAAAAATAATAAAAAATACTTGATTTACACATATGAGATTGTAGATGTATGTATCTTTGTTTTGTAGATGTATAAGGTGACTACGACAGAAGCAGCTAACGTTGGACCAGGTTAGTTATTCTATTCCCAGGTATTAACTAAGTAAACCTATTAACACTTTAACTGTCCATGCATTATATGCATCGACCACACATCCCATTAGACGCCTATTCTTTATAATTTTGCTTTGAAACAATTCTGGCAAATAGCTGAGGTGCGGGGAAGCGAGGAACTGCTTTCTTATTGGCCCTTGCAATGACAACACGTCATATTCATAAACAGATATGTAAGATTAGGGATGAGACATATTTAATACGAACAATATATTTTATCGATATGCCTTTTATTTTATGAAGTACGACATTGTAACGGGTTATATCGCATTTTGTTATTGCACGTCACATCGCAGTTAAGCAACTCAACGTGTCAAAGTCACACATTTTTGCGGTTGAGAGTATTACTCTGATATTATCCGTACTTGAATATGTTAGGTTCCTACATCTGTAATTGGCGTTTTGTAGGGGGGGCAACATAAGTCAAATATTTTTAATGAAATATATTTATTTAATCAAAGTATGAACCATTGTTTCCTATGCACATTTGCCATTCCATAGGTAATTTATTGATCCCTCTACTAAAAAACCATTCGAACGGGAATCAATAAAATTTTTGGACGTGGTTTGGACTGCCCCATCGTAATTGAATTTTTCGAAAAAAATAGTAATCGGTTGGAGCTAGGTTCAGGTGAATGTTTTTTTACATTCCAATTGATGCTCTTCTGATTGAGAAGCCATCTGTTGTGCAGGATGTGGTCTAGCATTGTCATTAAGCAGCAGTAGCGTAAAGTATATAAAACAATCTTCTGCAAAATGCTGAGATTTAATACACTGTATTTGGAATTCTGAAACCAATTCTCTCGTCTGGTTTCTTTAAACCAAATTAGAATTTTTTACTTTATGATCTTGTGGATACCTGATATAAAAGACATACTTATCAAATTGAATTGTTTTAATTCATTCGAGTAATTCCCACCCGAACTACAGAATATCGTTGAAATACTGTAAACAAATTAGTTTTAAAATTGTCCCAGCCAGTCCAATCGGAACCAGTCTTGAATTTATATCACCCAGATAACCACCTTATGCACTTAAAAGAGTTCAGTTAAATCAGCTCAACTATTTTTTAAGTTATTCAATGAAAAATAACAGCACCCTCTTCCGCGTTTAGTTCAGAAGTTCAGTTTTCCATCGTGTTGGTTCGGGTCCGCTGACTAAAATAGATCACCTGCCCCTCTGCCAGGTAAAACAGGTAATTGTCAACAAGATCACTGGTGATAAAGTGGTGTGCAGCAACTTCCCTGGGTAGTTATCCACCGCTTTACCCATTCCTGCCGCTATAATGACAGTGTCACATTCCGATTCGGAGGGTAGGGAAACCAGTAGATTTGCACAATAGGCCTTACATTCCGACCATAGGACAGCAACGCACCTGTAACATCAGTCGTGTCTATAGGCAATGATTATTCTGTTACCATTAAGAGAGCCGTGTGCTTGTTCGCTGACTTCTCACATGGAAAAGAGTAACTATCCAGAGGCCAACTCAAAAGTACACAGAGTAAGAAGTTTTTTATTGTTTCTGACAGTGCTTAAATTTATCGATAAAATACATAAATACTTACATACAATACCGGTACAAGACCGGTATCCTATTCAGGATAAATAAACAAAAATATCGATACAATCGATTTGCACATTAGTCCATCACTAGCTGTATGCAAAAGAAAGTGATAGCTTGAAAATCACATGTGTAAGAAAGGGATATAAACCCGCATCTAACAATTACTGACCAGTATATGATGAACTCCGATAAATATCAAATATATATCATATAATTATGAATGTTATTATTCATTTAATTTTTTTATTAATTAACCTACGGAAAGTTGTACCGTGTTTTCGGTAATGTGAAGTGCGGCTTTTTTACTGTACCATTTAATTAAACAAACAGTCATTTTATATCTATTTTTTAATTTTTTATACAATAACGCGACAATGTTTACAGGTCACAAACCTGGTCATTACTGTTCATATCTTTTTAAGTAATAAGCTACATTAGAACAATTACACTTATGTGTTGACAGAACCGTGTTGCCTTACATGCGGCGTCTATTGGGAAGTATGGTCGATGATTATATGTAATGCATTGGGTAGCTGGCTCGATACGTCTGTGTATAGCATGAAATGCACTGGTTTTTGGTTTTTGTTTATATTTACTTAATGCGAAATATTTCACATTGGATATTTATCTTATATATTATTTGACTAAATGCACTAATTTTTTGTTAACACCTAAACATCTTATGTTGAGCCAGTTTCTTGTGTGCTAACGTCAAAGTTAGAACGCCGTTTTTTGATTTTGATTCATATTATTCAAAAACGCATGTATGTATGCTTTTGAATTTTTTTATAGTAAATATACACGTTACGAAGAACCGAATACAGTTTTCGGTGACCTTATATATTTTCTCATTTAGGCGTTACGACTTTATTTTTGATTTTTGGAAAAACCGCGATTACTTGAAAACTATATATTTTTTTTAATCTAATTTTGTCACAAATACGCACAAATTAAGAGCTATTTGTGCGTGTTTATTTTACAGGCGCACATACACCGCAGCAGGAAACGCAACATCTCGAAAACCTGAAGACGCACAAATTTTATTTTTAGCGCACAAAAGTAAAGTAAAAGTATCTTCACGCCCATATCCCCGAAGAGGTAGGCAGAGGCACAACCAGGGAACCCACGACTAGCCGAAGATACTAAGTCCCACAATGTGATAGGTGGCAAGTCTATCGCCAACCGGGCACGTTTCCAATCCCGACCAACATTTTTTTATAAGAAAATTGGAAAAATTCAATTTTCTTTGTGTTGGCCGACCCGGGATTCGAACACGGGACCTCATGCAGTCAAGTCCAACACCCGGACCGCTAGACCACAGAGGCGATTTTAGCGCACAAATTTGCACAAATATAAGCTCTCTGCTCATACACAATTTTTAGCTCTCCGATAATTAGTTTAGATTTTACCGTTACCCCAGCAACAAGTGTTTTTTCCGTTTATTTGCAAAACGACAACATGCACAATTTTTTTTATTTGGCGCACATTTACATCACATCAAGCACTAATTATTTGTCCCACTCATATCAGTCAAGGTGCTACTTTCTTGCTGGGGTAACGCACATCACATTTAATGTCTTTGGACTAACGTATTGGACATTTGGTTACGGATAAGCAACTATATTATTGGGACAGTCAAAGTGTTAATATTTGTTGCTGCCTATGCAACAAATATTATGTTAGGTTTAACTATAAGATCAATATAAATTGCTATAATGGTTTGCTCCTTGAGATGCTCCCGAATTGCAAAAAATCTACTCCAATTATTTCATTACCACGTCGCGGTTTGGTTATTTTAAGATAGCTAATTAGGTATTCTAAGATGATGTTGCATAAATTTTATTAACATCCCTCTAGTAGTTTTGAATTATATTGAATCCTAACCTATTAATATTATAAATGCGAAAGTTTGTTTGCATGTTTGTTACTCCTTCACCCAAAAGCTACTAAACCGATTTTCATGAAACACACACATAGAGGTTAACTTGGATTAACACATGTAAAAGGATAGTTTTTATCCCGAAAAAGTTCCTGTGGGATCATTTACCACGCGGGCTACGCCATGGGCAACAGCTAGTAATTATCATTATGGATCATTAGACACCAGTCAGATCATGATAAAATTAATATGGGACCACCTCAGTTTCATTATTAGACGAGTAATTGCGTAAAACAAACAAATAACATTATCAATTAGATAATCCACTCTTTTTGGACTCTGCTACACGGGGAGAGTCGAATACTTTACATCGAATGTGAGGTTTCAAAAAATTTATTTCACTGACGCATATATTTTCTTGCCTTTAGAGTCTAAAGGCTAAAGTTTAAATTCTAAATATTACCTATATACAATGATATTATTGTTTTTTTTGTGTCTTTAATTTTTAAACCTTATTCTTCGAACTACAAAAACAGCAAAACGATTTTTTCTAAATATATTAATTATTATTCCGTAATCCAAATTAAATCCTTTTTAAAATCTTAGAAAAATTTAAGTAGAAAAAAAACTAATTTAGAATTTATTTCTTGCCTTCTCCAAGTTAAGCTAAGTTCTCGACGAGTAGGCAGAGAGTATCGAGTGTTAAATCTCATGATACTGGCAGACCTGTCTGGCTTCCTCCACATTCATCACCCTTTTCATATAAACACGCCGGTTTCAAAGACTTGACACCACCCTTGGTTAATAATAATCCCAGCGATTTGATCGTGGAATACCAACCTTGGTCTCATCCATCTTATTATATTTATATCTATCTATCTGCTTGACAGACAGATGAAAGATTGTCAATCTTTCATCTGTCATTTTTTCCACATGACCGAATCAGCAGAGCATGCCTTTTCATTTCAGCACAAACACATTCTTTTAACTCTACTCTTCCTTCCGGATTTCACTGTTACGAATGCACATTTATCCTACTCTCATGATTTTTTAAAATTTTTAAGGAGGAGCCGTAGATACCACGTGCACGCCCAAATCTCCAAAAGCGACAGAAGCAATGAAGGCACAGAAGCCCATATTTGTGACGGTAAGATGAGTACACTTTCAGAAATATTTAAAACTTCATTACAATTCCAGAAGCCCATAAATGGGGCCACTTGCACCTTCTTACTTTTATTTTGAGAGGGCAGGGCTTAAAGCTTTAAGGTGGGCCAGAAATGTTCTTCTTGTACATCGTCCATGTACTAACCAGTTTGGCGCAACTTTCATATCAAAAAATAAAAAAAATAAGTTTGCTATGCTATGCTTATTCGCCCAAATCATATGACACTAGTTGCCTTATATCTGAATGCCCTTAGACTTACTTTCAAATTATACGGGTTATACTTTTTCAAGTAAACTTTAAACAAATTCGGGTTTGCTATGTATCTATGGAAGTCCCGCCTCTTATTTTGTAGTATTTCTATACTCTTTGGTACTAACTGGACCGAAGTTGATGATAATGAAAGCAAGAGCCAAGACACGGTGACAATTATGGTATCCCTATATTCAGTGGTGGACAGATGTTGACTGAAATGACGACTATGACTATAAGTATCTTCACGCCCATATCCCCGAAGAGGTAAGCAGAGGTACAACCAAGGCACCCACGACTAGCCGAAGACACTAAGTCCCACAATGTGATAGGTGACAAGCCTATCGCCAACCGGGCACATTTCTAATCCCGACCAACCTTTTTTTTTATTAGAAAATTGGAAAAATCCAATTTTTTTTTGTTGGCCGACCCGGGATTCGAACCCGGGACCTAATGCAGTAAAGTCCAACACCCGGACCGCTAGACCACAGAGGCGATACTATACTACTATGACTATAAAAGTAATATTTGCATTGAAACTCCAATTCTACATTTTAATGAAAATATTTTGAAGTGAAACTTCTTTAGAATCGTTGTGATTTCAAAACGGGTGCAACGGAAAAACGACAGGTAAGAGACACAAATATATATTCATCTCATTCTTTTGCAGGTAAGAGACACAAATATATATTTATCTCATTCCTTTGTCGATTTACTGAAGTTTCACTTCGTGTGTGAATAGCACACACACCTTTTTTGTAAATATTGTGAAAGCTGTTACTATTAAATCTTCTGATATCACTATCCTATGAGATATAAGGTTGGCTGGCCCGGATCGCTTTGTTTGGCGATATGGCCGCCTTTTGTGTATCTACTACTATAATCTTACGAATAGCAGGTATTTACTTTGTTTTTACTTTGTTGCATGTTTGATTGTCAACAGTAAAGAGTTCATTCATAATGTTACACATACATTGTACTGATAATATTCCAAAACATACAAATACAATTTTAATTAGAATAGCTGTTCACTTTTTTTGTCATCAGCTAGTCGTGGGTGCCCTGGTTGTGTCTGTCTTCGGGGATATGGGCATGAAGATACTCTTATTGTTTACTTTTTATGGGAAACAAGCAGCTGCCAAGCACACGTCTGAAGTAAATAGACAACTGTGGCATTTAGATGTTTTAGGTGTCACTGTTCTTTTGCCCTAGTGTTATGTCTAATACACAAGTCTACTTGCTAGCCTACCATCCGGACCGGAACACATTCTCACTATAACGGCAGGAATAGTTAAGGCAACGTATCCCTACTCGGGTAACTCGCTGCATTGTACTCTACCACCTTAGGTCATATTTCCACCTCAACAAGCTTCCAGGCAGAGAGGCAGATGGTCTATTCTATACAGACACGGACCAAAACGCGGGAAAATTACTGTTAGCTATTCGTTCCCGAGTTTGCGGTTGCTGAAAATATACCTGCAGCTTAGACGATATCTTTTTTTCACAATTTCATTTATTTTCTGAACTTGTTTACAGCCGGAGTGTCGGTGCTTAGAAGCAGGTTTGTAAATTTTCTGTTTTTTTTTCCCTGTGGTCTAACGGTTCAGTTGTTGGACTTGTGAGGTCCCGGGTTCGAATCCCGGGTCGGGCAACAAAAAGGAAATTGGGTTTTTCCAATTTTCTAATAAAAAAAACGTTGCTCGGGATTGGATATGTGCCCGGTTGACGATAGGCTTGCCACCTATCACGTTGTGGGACTTAGTGTCTTCGGCTAGTCGTGACTGCCTTGGTTGTGCCTCTGCCTACCTCTTCGGGGATACGGGCGTGAAGATACTTTTTTTATAAATTGACTCCCTTATTAGTCGAGGGGCTAGTGTACATGTCTAGCTAGGCCGACCAACCGCGAGGCTAGGGTTCGATTCCCAAATAGGCAGGCATTTGTGTGATGAACATTTAGGTGTCTGCATTTCCGGATCTGGGTGTTTTTTAAAACTAATTCTAGTTATCTATTTAAGTATTTCTATGTATTAGAATCGTTGACTTAGGGGTTAGATTCAATTTGTGTAACTTGTCCGGGGATACTTATTTACTTACTAAAAAAAAAAGATTATTTACTTACTAAAAACTTGTAAATTACATACACTTATTTATTTTACTAATCAACGTTATATTTACAGATAAGGCGCCTCCGAAACAATAAGTCGTCGGAACGAATATTTTTTAACATATTTAGAGGAAAAAAAAACAATTCAAAAATTTTATATTTCTTATGTTTATTTTTATGAAATCAACATAATAAAATTATAAACCTTATTTTACTTTATCAATTGGTACGCTAATACCACTCACTGAAGTCCTTAGTGTTGAAACCTACCTTATTAAAATAATGCATACACTAGGAAATAAACCAGAAAGTTTGGGCTTACATTATTTACACTTAGACTATAATAATTTTAAACCAAAATAACAGCCATACATACATAAAAATAAATGCTTCAAAAGCCAGCTCACTTCTATGCTCATTGTTACATTTTTAGTTAAAAATGTAAAGCTTTGTCCACACAAACGAAGTTCCAGCCTTCATAGCTAATAAATTCACGAAATGTTTACAAAATGTGTACTGTAGTTACTGGCAAGGCACGCTTGTTGATGTGTCACAAAAAAAAACTTATTTAATCTATTTCGTCGATTCGTCTTGGAGCCTTACGGGATGCCTAATTGGTATGTCAAAAAGCATGTACATATTTAAAAATCTAACCAATTGAGCATGGCATAAGGGAGAGTAAGGCTGCGTTTCCAACAAAGATGTGCGAGGATGCGTAGCGAGGGATGTCTTTTTAAAGAACCAATACAATCGTTACCAATAGAGCTGTACTGACCGAGGTGAGGTCAATTATGCGATTCTATTGGTTCTTTACAAAAAGATCCCTCTCTACGCATCCTCGCACATCTCTGGTGGACACACAGCATAAGAGTCAGAAACGAGCTCTAACAACTCCTCTCCTGTACGTTCGATTAAAATGATATCAGCGTTCAAAATGAATTCTATTTGCTTATTAACAGTCTAAATTGATTTTCAAAATTTAATCTGTAATTCATATAAACAAAATTCAAACGTGTTCTTACCACGAGTTTACGACGCTATTATACATCTACTGGTAACGGAAAAAACTAAATTCCAGGCCAGAAGCCGCTACAGATTTTTACAAGTAACTTGAACGTAATGTACTGGAAACTCATGGTAAAGGCTTCAACTTGGGCATCCAGTAATAAAATATAAGTCCACACTAACAGTAAAGCAATGTGAATCAATGTGAACAAAGCTTTATAAAAATAATTACATCAATTGCAATAGGACTTTATTCTATTCCCACTCCAAATGCACTCTATTTACATATCACTTCCATAGCACTTAAAAGAAAAGTCTGATACATCCAGCAAAAAAAATATACACTGGCTTGCTAAAATACGTAATTAATTACATATAGCAATATAAAGGCTTTTTACAGTACAAATAACAAGTTTTATTTAAACTTAACTTTTTTGCGGCTATAGCCAGTAGATTAACTTTTGACAGCTGTCAAATTGATAGAAGCTTTACTACATACCATACAGTAGAACTGACTCTATAATTTCTAAATACTATCAAAAGTTAAAATAATGGTTTCAAATAATATAAGATCGTCTTTATGGTTGGTGGAAATATTATTAAGTTAAAAATATCGTTTAGATATTATGTCTTGTAACTAAAAAATATTTCATTTTTTGGAACTAAACATTAATAATCCGTTAGTAATATTCAAAACTGCCTAAAATGACATCCGATTCCAATTTCTAATATTGCATGAATCGTGATTCAAGATTAATCCTACTGGTCTGTCTCTGTAATGAAGAGGATCATCTTACCTAAAGCAGTGTTTATATTATTCGAAGACAACAATTACAAAAAAATTACGTAATCGTGACGACACTTTTTTCTTATCTCAAACAAACTGTAAAACTGGAAACAAATTATTGAGCGAGTCCTACAGCCGCAACCGATATATTTGTAGAGACGGTCCGCGGACGGTTACGACTAGAGCTAGAAATACCGATATTTTAAGGAACCCGGTAATAATGACCTTGAAGCAATACCGATACCTACCAAGGCGTTACCTGTACTGTTAGTACCGGTACTATTGGTTTAAGGGTTTTCATACCGGTACTGGTTCAATAGTACCGGTACAAGAAAATATATACTTATCATTTTTTTCTCCAATGATTCATGAGAGATTAAAATATTAGCGATACCTAAAAAGGAAAATTGGTGACGTCACACTTGTATTTAATTGGATGCCGGTTTTTATCGGTATTAGTACCGGTACTTGTTAGATACCTGTATCGGGTAGCTACCGGTATACGAAGTACCGGTACCCACTTTGGAACTGGTATCCAAGTATCGAAATGGCAAGAACCGCTAAATACCGGTACAATACCTGTATTTTTCGTACCGGTTCCAAGCCTTGCTTACGGCTGACATAAACATCCAGCGCTCCAGATATCTTTCGGACGTCTGAACGCTCAAGATCACATTCGCGACTTACGTCCGATAGTTTGCAAGCCTCAGTGTAATTAATCGGATACCTTATAAGTCGCGGCTATAAGCCGCGTCCGTTAGCCGCGTCCGATAATTTGTTTCCAACTTAAGTGAGTAATTTGTTTATTGTATATATACCATAACGTAATGTTAAATCAATTTGAAATGATAATATTAATATACATAGTACAGAATATACAACTGATTTTTTTCATATAAAAAGTTTTATCAAGTATACATACCATTATCTAAATTACAATTTATAATTTACTTTCAAACTAAATCTCCTACTTCAAAATGAGAATTCGCAAATCAGCTATCTTTCTCTGAAGTAAATGTTAATGAGACATTTTAAACATTATCCATCTTACCGCAAAAGAAAATGTAGACGGGGGTTTAAACCCCCGTTAAGTGTTTATTTAAATAAACACTGTCTAAAATTTACACTCAACCAATAACATGCTACACGGGGATGACGTGGCAGCGCATTATTCGTTGAGAATCCAATTGTAAACTGTGTTTAATAAAACGTATGTTCAACGTGTGTTTAATTTTTTTAGTAAGATGGCGTAATTTTAATTATTGTGTTGTGTTTACTAAAAACCATCGGTAGATACTTTGCTAACTATATTATATACCAACGGGTAATTAATAGCCGATTTCCGAATCAAGGTATAAATTTGCTATACATAGTGTTACCACCGTTCCACAAAAATTTATCATAATGGAAATTAAATTAAAAGGCTAGAGGTTCAAATATATTACATTGTTGTAGATCATAGCTTAATGGGTACATATGTTAGTATGTTAGTGAAGTGGATCTCAAACCTAGTTCCATTAAAAGAAAAAAAATCATATATGATTAGATGGTATGGTTGAATTTGAACGCCTAAAAGAGATACATAATATGACATGGATTCCTTACTCATTTATTTTTAGCAGTTCATGATATTATTGCCATGTTTTATTTTTATTTTACTCCTATAAGTATACTTTTTCCCCTGATTGGGATTTCTACATTTTTTTATCACTTCACTATTAATCTAAGCAATTATTGAATAATTCATGGTGTTTTTATATTTATAGATATTTTTAGTATTTATCCCTATAATAATACATACTTTTCGTCTGCTTGGAATTCCAACCGTCTAACACCGTTCATCACTTATGAATTTACGAACGTTACCTGAGCTCTTCCAGAGCGCTCATCAAACGTGAACATTTTGAATTCCTCGATTGCGACGAATTATTTTCTTTCCATTTAACAATCGTTGGAGATTACATAATTACTTATAAATACAAGAACATACGTAGCTTATTAATATAGGACAATCTTGCAAATATATAATCACAAGAATAAGGTTAAAACTGTCTTAAATCTTACGGCCATTTACTAAGTATCTACAGTAATATATAGTATTATCTACTATCACTATAATCAGCATGACAATTGTCAAATGTCATCTATGACATTTAGTATTTAATTATCTCTCAACTAAGTGATTCAAAATATAAATCGGTAAAAACAATTGAACGCCATATTTATAAAAGAAGAAGTGATTCAAAGGTTTTTAGCGCCATCGTGTATGAAGATGGTCGTAATTTTAACATTATTATTTAATTTCGTGTTTATATTGAGTAAAATTGGTCAATTTAGGTGGGAATTAGATTAATTTTGTTCAGTGAAAGTGCACAAATGAAGCAATCATGAAGAAATTAGTGTATCGTCTATTTCCTCGCTGCCGTCAAATCTCACTAGGTGAGCTTGAGTAACGAAGCCACCGCTTTACTCAGAATCCTGACCTGACATGACTTTGTACATAGTGAGGAATAACTGTATAAGAATTAATAATAACTAACTTGACATTGGCACAGTAAGTCGTGAAAAACGATCGTGGTCTAGGGGTTCAGTTGTTGGACTTGATTGCTTAAGGTCCCGGGTTCGAATCCCGGGTCGGGCAACAAAAAGAAAATTGAATTTTTCCAATTTTCTAATGAAAGAATGTTGCTCGGGATTGGAAATGTGCCCGGTTGGCGATAGGCGTGCCACTTATCACATTGTGAGACTTAGTGTCTTCGGCTAGTCGTGGGTGCCTTGGTTGTGCCTCTGCCTACCTCTTCGGGATATGGGCGTGAAGATACTTTTATTTTTATAAAAGAAGAACAACTAATAACCTACCAGTGATTCAAAATTTACATTTTTAAACTTTGTTTAAATCATTTCAAATATTTTTTTTTTCAATTTACAATAAACTATTGTCACAAAAAGTACGAGACAATTAAAACGGTTTTCTAAATTTTACAGTAATTTGGTACAATTACTATATATTACAAAACATAAAAATGAATAGCAACAAGTAGCTCAATATTTTCAGATAAAGTAAAATACTTAGTGTGGTGGTCCCGTACCTGACATTGGCTAAATAAGTCGTGAAAAACGATTGAAAGCCATATCTATAAAAGAAGAAGAAGAACTAATAACCTAGAGATTGGTCGCTGTATTACTAAATATTAATTTAAAATGAGTTGAAGTGCAAATAAATCCTCCAATTTTCTGAAAGAATTTCATATAATTAACCACAACAGTAAAATTACTACCATTTAGTATACCCAGCTACCACTATTGTTTTTTAACAAACAATTTAAATGGCGTAGCAACAAAACCCTTGTAAGCATATCTCTTACTGTAGATAGGTTATCGAAATGGACCGTTATTGAATTCTAAAGAAATTACTTATAAAACTTACATATGAAATGCGTTAAGGAGAAATGTAATTATTGCCTCTAAACCTCTCTCCCCCTCTCCCTTTCTCTCTTTTGTCACTATATTTACGTGGAAGGTTACATTTTTGTACAAGTATCCATTAGCGGTCGCTAACACACCCGGGGCCTTGAAGTGCGATTGTTATATTTGTCTTTTAAAATTTCAAGTAAAAACAAGATCAAATCATGTCGACAACGCAAACTCAGCAATCAAAAATCGTCAATATATAAATAATAAAACGTCATAATAATGTTTCGCTATATCGAATGCCGCTATATCATATGAAAGGCATCGCTGTATCGTATCGCGCACTAGTTTCGTGGTACGAGACACGCAATAATTCAAGCGCCCAATCACGTGAACGCGGCAGCCATATTGCCATTCCATCACCATTACACGCTGTTAAATATTTTATTTTTATTAATAACATAATTATAGTAAGACTTTGTTTTTATTAATATATGATTTCAATTTAGAACCAACAAACTACTTGTCCCTCTAACGCATAAGTTTAACAAAAAAAAAATCTATTTACATGTCTATGGTAAGTGTTATAAGATCTACATACAAAGGTCTCCGACTGTGGCAGTTGGCAAGTTAGCGATGTCGGCCCCTGACGCTGTAGTGGTTCCCGGAGCCCTCGCGACTGTACCGCCGCTCCTTGCGTTCGTCGCGCGCCGGCCGCGACCTGTCGCGTCTATCGCGGTCGCGAGATTTTTCTTTTTCTCGAATAGATTCGTGGCTTCTGTTAACAAAACAAATAATTTTAAAAAACAGGCAAGTAAGTATCTTCAAGCCGAATCCCAGATGAGGAAGGTCACATAGTAATAGGTCCCTCACACAAGGATCCACCGCTGTACGCGCAACGGACATACCAACAACCTGAATCGTCTTGCGATCGATGGACTGATGATTTACGGCCAATGTTAATAATGCATCAACTAAAGATGGATTGCCGGCCTATCCTATACCTAATATCCATATTTATCCTGTCCACAGATATGTTATTGGCAAGCGATAACATAAAAATGGATCAAAACATCAATCTTGGACAGCAAGTTTTGGATTAGGATTGATTATTAATTTATCCGACGGCTTCGCCCAGGCAGAAGTATAGACTACTAGATCCTTTTCCGGACGTCACATCATTGTCGCTTACTTTTGTAGGAACAAAGAAGACGCTTCATTGTAACAATCATGTTACATTGTTGCTAGTTTTATGGTAGCCTCGTCAATTTTTGAAATGAAAACTTCTTTAGAGGCGTTCCGCACTTTTTTGGAATGGGTAAACTGCTAAACTCGCGTCAAGACACGTGACCGGAAATTTCGTAAGACGAAAATTCGTAAGACGGCGCAGGGCGCTTGCGCGAATAAGACGGCGCAGGGAGCTTGCGCGAATGTTCGTGGTGTCATGTTTGCGTACGATAGGGCAATAAATGAATATTGTATTCTACCACATTAATACTTTCATAATGATAATTAAAATTCGTGCAAAATTATTCCCTAACCATTCCAAAATATCAAAAATGTACAACGTTAATATTCAAGTCTTCACTTCTGCCGGCACTCCCGGAGTGCAACCCATTTTTTTTGACTAGACGTGAGTCTTCACTATTATAAAGATTTTACTATAATAATGACATACCTAGTTTCCCCTGCAGAGCGACTGTCGCGTGACTTTCGTCGTATCGGCGGGCCTAGTGATCGTGAATGTGGCGACCGCGACCGTGACCGTGACCGCGACCGCGACCGCGACTTGCGACCCTTGGGCGATCCATGTTGCGATTCCCGCTCGCTGTTTAAATTGAAATCATCAAATCTACAAACAGAAAACAAAATAACTTGACTGTTTTAATCTAAACTAATAATAAAGAGAAAAGATTTGATTGTTTGTTTGTTCATTTTTTGAAACAAACAATCCGAATCTTTTTGGCCGATTTGAAAAAATCTTTCACCATTAGAAGCCACATTATCCCTGTTGAACATAGGCTATAGTTATTAGAAAAAAAATGGGATCCTACTGAAACTATTAATGATAGAAAAATCTACAATATTCGCGAACGCATCTACAAAATACTTAGAGGCACCGTATATCTAACTATTACATTTACGACAAGGTACTAACTACTTTTATACATATAAAAGTTAATTAAAATAGTGACCATATTCAGACCATGTTATCCATACCTTCATATTAATCCTTATCCAAATAAATAATTTCATATTTAACTCTGTTTCAAACCTTTCAGATCACTTTTTGAATTATTCAAATCGAATAATCCGTTCAAACGAAATTAAAATTTTTAATCTAACCAAAATACGCAGACACCGCACAGTTGCAACTTGAGTTTAATAAATAAAACCATAATGGGCATAAGTTACTTTTTAGCTCTAATAAATACTTCATTCCTACGGGAAAACAGGTAATAGACAACGGGTAAGAATTACAATTCCGTACTGAGATACTTGGCGATGCTGTCGCTATGTCAACTACTAAACGCCCTGACGGATTTGGTTGAAATTTTGTGTGTGTTGTTCCATGGTTTACCAGACACAAATGTATTAATCATTCCAATTTTTTTCTATACATATTTTTTTTTATGATACTGGAAGGCAAACAAGCAGACAGATTTCTAGACGGTAAGAAATTCACGCAGCCTAGAGACTCCAAAGGTGGTAATGATGCGTTGCCAACCTGAAGCTGGGATGTTAGGCCTCGAGCAAAAGTAGCTCTATCGACTACCTTACCCTCCAAACCGGAACACGTAATGACGTTTTGTCGGCAGGAATAGGTAAGGCGGTGATACCAATCCGGGCGAGTCGCTGCTAAACTCTACCACCTAGAAAAAATCGCCGTAATGTATGTACTGCTTGTGCTTGTTAAGAATGATTGCACCAAAGACCTCAATTAATTAAATGGGTAAAGACACCAATGATAAAGAAGAAAGATTTTTTTGCTTGTATTGCTCTGAAACTACGGGACCGATTTGAAAAACTCTTACCATTAGAAGCCAACACTATCCCTCATGTATATAAGCTACTTTTTACGGCGGGAAAAGGCTTATTCCCACAGGACAACGGATAGTAAAAGTTATCCTGCCTCCCTATCTAGGTATCGCACAGAGCTTCTAGATGGAACTGATTGCATTAAAATTTTATGAGTATTTTCATGGTTTTCTGGATGATTTAAAAATACAACTAACTGGACCCAGTAGATGGCGCTGCTGTTGGCACGTCACCTACACTACCTATACTAGGTATATAGAACTGTTTAGCTACGATACAATATTATAAAAAAAGAAATTAAAGATTGTAACAAATTAAATTAACCCTTAGTAGCCCAATGGGTCAAAAACATTGGGATCGAGAAATCACGGCAGCAGGTTAATTTTTGTTTAAGATGAAATTTTTCCTTCCTGTCTGGTAGCTTGTTACAGGAGAGCAAAGCTGTTGTGTATGTACACAGCATTATAATACGCATTTTATTAACCTTACATACCAAAAGGTCATACATCATTACCAACAATATCACTGAATGTATAGATCAGGGCAACTAGCCACTTGTACGGTTATCTTCAAACTCGATGTTGTATGCCATTTTAATTATAATAGTTATAAGTTGTGTATGCCAGAAACAATATAAGAGTAGGATAAATGGAGCGCTCACGGCATTCATAACAATGAGATCCGAGAAAGAGTGGGATTGAAAGAAACAGTTGATGTTAAAATGATAAAGGGCATACTCCGTTGGTTCAGACATGTAGATAGAGTAACAGATGAAAGATTGACAAAGCAGATATACAATGCGAATGAGGATGGATGTAGGTACCCGGGGAGACTAAAGTTGACATTCCACAATTAGATCACTCGGATATTATCCGAGAGTGCGGTCAAGAGTCTCCGAAACCGGCACGTTTGCATGAAAAGGGTAATGAACGTAGAGGAAGCCCGACAGGTTTGCCAGGATCGTAAGGTTTGGTACTTCATACTCTCTACCTGCCATGTAAGGGACTTAGCATGATGATATGTGTCAAATATACTTATGTATGTAATCATTTTAATGTTATACTAGACACTCCCCAATTATCTCACGATTTGGTCTGCATTTCATGTTTTTTGCTGGAGCTACTTAAGCTGTCACAATTAAAACTAGCGTCACTCGTTTTTAGGTCATCAATTATCCCAACTAAAAATTTCAATGCTGAATAGAATGAGGTGTTTATCAAGGACAAAAAGTAACACACATTTTCACATAAATAAATTATACTATTTGTCATATTCAGGCATTACGTTTAAGCCCATTTGCTACTTTAACCCTTAAATTTTCAAACATGCCAAACATTTTATCATAATAAAACAATATCAATACCTGTTTTTGGGCGTCTGTGTAGTTGAGCTGTGACTAGAGCTTGTTGAGCTTGATGATGAGCTTGACGATGACGATGAACTCCTAGACCTGCAAAACAATATTTTCAATGCAATAATTTATGGCATAATACAAATTTAAAATTACACATATCTTATCTGAATACAAGATAACTTACATGCAGTGAAACTGCTAAAAACCAAATTATTTAATTATTGTTTTTGTAATTGTGACCATGGGAAAAATTGCATGCACGAATATAATTTCTTCAAAAGCAGGTAGAAATATGGACTCATAGCACGTCTACTTACCTATAGTATGTCTCATTACTTATTGATGGGTTCGCCAATTGTTTTTGATTGGAACTAACATTTACAAAATTTTATTTTGTAACTACACTAGCTGGTAGGCATTGCTAATTTAAATTAAAACATCAAATTATTATTGTGGATAACCATAATCAAGTTTTTAATAACAATAAATATAACGATAAAATAAACTAACCTTCTACTACTTTTTCCTTCACTTGATTTTCCATTTTTGTCATTTTCCTCATAATTATCATCTTTTGATTCTACTTCTTCTTTTGATTTTTCTTCATTATCTGTAGGGAAAAAAACTGGTGTAAGCTTTTAAAAATGTTTGTAATAGGCTTCATTTAGGGAATTAAAAATATTTTCCAGATTTAATTTGCTAACAATTTTATGAATGGATAGAAAAAGTTTAAAATTTTATGACGAAATCCAGGACAATAGATTAAATTACATTGTGTCTCATAAAATACTAGAATCAGATGCCAATATCATCTGCTAACCCATTTTAGAAGAGCTGCCCTGTTCCCCATCACTGCCCCAAAGGTCATATTTAGATAGGTCTGCTTCATCACCAGATTCCTCCTCTTCCTCTTCTTCTCCCGCCTCATCTTGCTCTTTAGAGGCTGACGGTTTACTCTGGAACAAAATGCCACCAATACAGAAATAAATACTTATTATGGTGTGATACAGGCAGTCCTCCGTACGTAACATTTTCAAATTAAAAAATACACACTGTTTTAAAAGATGTTTTTATGAATTGTTTCAGACTTTAAAACATCAGAGGCAGATTGTAGTATTTTAAATTCAAAGTTATTATTGAAGATTATTATTAAATTATTGACGCAAATTATTGACTTTAAAAAAATGTACTGATACTCATTTTGAATAAAAAAATGTAAGATAGATCAATGTTAAATTCCTAGGAATGATGGGGAAATACTTAAAAAGACAGTAAAAAAAAAAGAGAGAAAGGGATATTGTGCACAAAAAACAAAGAAAGTAAGTTAAAAGTTTAGTAAGTTTGTGGCGATATTCAAATCCAAAAATGTTACAGTAAGCATTGGTTAGTGAGGATTGCCTGTGATTAAAATGTTTAAAAATACAAACCTTTTGTTTACGTTTATATTTCCTCCTAGATTTTTTCACACTTTTTTCTGGCTGCTTCACTGTTAATTTAAGTCTGTTAAGCATAATTGGTTTTGGAAGAGCGAAACTTTTAAAATTTCCAATCACAGGTGCGTTTTCATTTAAGTGTGGTGCCTTAGCTTCTTCTGTGGTTTTAAGATTTAAGTTTAGCTTCCTGTCGTTAATTGAAGGTATAACAATTGGACCAGGGTCAAAAATATCACTCAGGAATGGTGTATCGCCTGTACTACCAATCATTCTTTCTAGTTTCTTCTCAATGGACTCTTCTTGATCTGATTCTTTTTCCCAATCACCATCATTAGTTAGATTAATTGTTTCTATTAGCTTCTCATTATTATCCTGTACATTTTCAGTTTTATCCTGTGTCGTGTCTGTTGGTTGTTGATTTAATTGTTGCAAGTTTTGCAGTGCAAGTAATAATGTGTTTGTGTTTATTCCAGAAAGCAAATTTAGTAAATCTAATTGAGATGTGTCTTGAGTTGTTTGTTGTGTATGACTTTGAGCAACAGGTGAACTTAGCTCTGGAAGCTTGTTGTCATTTTGTATTTTCTTTGGACTTGGTTCTTCAACATCCTTTTTAAGCAAATTATTATACTGACTGTCTGGTTTGATTATAACAGATTCAATGATATGAACTTTCTTAGAAGGACTTACAATTTTTGGCACAGGAGTTGGAGCGGGCGGAGCATCACATGTATTATATTCTTCAGACACCTGTTTGATTTCATCTGATGATTCTTCAGGATTAGTATCTGGTTCCGTTAACTTTAACATATCCGGCATTTGGCTGTCAGACTGTTGGCTTTCATTCAAATCATGTTTCATTGTAATATTATGTTGTGGTAATGGTATATCAACAGCAGGAAGTGGTATATTTACTGTAGGTAATGGAATGTTACTGACATTGTGTGAATCATTACTGTTTTGTAAATCTTTTAATAGACCTAGCAACATCTCTTGTTTTTCTTTAAAAAAATCTATGTTAACTGTATTTTCAGTTTTTGATTCATACTCATTATCTGTATTATTATTAGTATGATATAGCATATCCGTAACTGGACTTTGTGTTCTTATTGATCCAATGCTTGGAGGAGGTGATGGAGATTTTCTTGTTGTAGACAAATTATCAACAGGATCAGTTCTATAAAGAGCATCATCATCTTCATCCCATTCTATTGTCTGTGTTTTTCTTGTCATCTCATAATTATTCAAATCATTGTTATTAGTAGGACTTATGCACAATTTTTCAGATGTATCAAATATATCCATGATACTCCTATTTTTAGTTGCAGAATTTGATTGCACAACATCAAAAATACATGGGATATTTTCAGTGGGTAGCTCTGTTTTGGTGGGATTTGCTTGTGGTTGGTTTTTCACTGGAGTTACTTCTAATGGAGCAAAAAGGCCTGCTGTAGAAAATGTATCAAAATCATCTTTTGTAAAATCAACTGTGTTAGTTTGAGGTGTAGGTAAAGTTGACAGATAGCCTTGTGGTTCAGTAAAACAGGGAATGGCTGTTTGATTACATGACTTGTCTTGTGCTGGCAGATTCCTTAAAATAGTTTTCTTATTTGGTGTTAATGTATTCCCATTCGCCCTAGCCCAAAACCCTTTCTTTTTGACATTATTTTTAAAATCTTGATAATTATTCTTTGCCACTGCTCCTAATTTAGTAGGCACATATTCACTAGAACATCCATCAGTGTCATTTTGTTCTTGATTTCTGTGATGTACATTCATATTCCGTAAGTTTGATGTGTATATATTACCAGTCACTAAGGGTGATTGTTCTACAGGTTTCAATGTGTTGTAACCTTGAAAACTATTGTTAGGAACATAATCAACAATTTTGTTAACAACTCTCCTTTTAAATCTTCGCTTCATTTTCCCATCTTCACCAAACTTTCTTGATCTAAAGTCTACTGCTTCACTATCATAAGAAATAGATTCTGAATCAGATTGATGCAAAGATTCTCTTACATTAACAGCACTGCATGGTACACTTTTGTTCACATTAACAACCTTAGTGCTCATCTGTTCATTATCAGATTCTGGATAATTAGAATCCTGACTATCCCTTGAACTGGATCTGGACCTAGATCTGGATCTTGATCTAGATCTTGACTGTGTTCTGTGACGTGTTGATTCTGAGTTACATCTCCCCTGTGATCCTCTCTCATCCAGTGTACTTATAGAACTAGCTTTTTTTGGTTCTTTTTCTAAACCACTGATAACAAGAGTCTCGACACTTAAGCTTTTATGTCTTAAAAAAGGCAAAGAGTTATTTGTTTGGGCTATTTGATGAAAATCATCATCACTATCAGAATCGATAGGTATTTCATCTGGATTAGGAACTCTATGAATCACTTTTTTAATAGTACTAAAAACTGGATTTGAAGGTTTAACCATATTGGGTAAAAGTGTACTTTTGACACAGTCATTGTGCTCTGGTTTCGTAACACTAGTTTTAAAAGGTTCTGTATGAGAATCAACCAAGCAACCAGTCGTAATAAGGCGTTGTCGCCATGAGAATATTGTCTTAAAATCCGGAGCTGGTTTATCAAACAAGTTCTCAAATTTGTCAGTACTAATCTTACAATTATGATATGCTATTGCATAGGCAGCGGCATACACCCTCTCTTCAATAGTATAGGTTACTTGGAAATCTTCAGCTGGTGTAGATCCAGAAAACTTATATACGAGATCATTATTTGTCGAGGAAACCCTATTCTCCATCACAGGATTATAAGAAGGTCTAATCACTGGTGAAACACTTTTCTCATGTTTACTCTTCTTAGAGCCAGTTTCATATCCTGAAGAACCAGCTGCATCTTTTTCACCAGTGCTAAAAAACCGTTTCCTTTGTGTCACATTATTTTTTGAAGTAGGCATGATGAGATCTTGTCTATGATATGTTGTATAATTTGGAAGTTGATGTCTCCTAAACGCCATTTTCGAAAGTGGAGGCAATTCACACACTGAGCCGTCACTGAGGCTGCCATTAATTTTATCATTGTCTTTATTCCTACTAGGTAATTTGGGAGCTGGCATAGGTTTATAAATAGATAGATTTGGTGCTGGTACTGGCATTCGGTCCACCACACTTTCCTTGAGCAGCATTGTTGGTGGCAACTTTTTGTATACAGGCCCTTCAGTGATGCCAACCTGAAGGCAGGAAAAATTATCTCCACTTTAGTAATTATGTGCTTCTAAAAATACTTCATATAGTAAATATATAAGATCAACTCTTCTTAGCTTCAAATTCCACTCAGCCATAGATACACAAAAAGAAGGAATGTAAAAATCGTGGAATGTATATTTTTAAGTTTAGTTCTGGATTTAAATAAAAACTTAAGTCAAAAAAATACCTTGTCTGGTGTGTCTGCCTTTCTCTTGCGTTTTTTTCTTCCAAACTCATCATATTCATCGTCTGACGATGGTTCTCTTCTACGATATTCTACAACACCACGCTCATTATAGCCACCTCCATAGCCGGTCCGGGCTTCAACCTACAAAATTTATTTTTATTTAAAATTCTGCAAACTTTTTGTTTTATAAATTTTCTATAATATAAATACCAACCTCACCAAACTTAGGAGCGTTGCAAACATTGCATGTTGGACGCCGGGCCCAATTTACATTAGCGCACTTGTTACATTGCCAATCGTCGGCATTAAAAAGTCCTCGAGATTTTTCTGCTGCTGATTTGCCAATCTCTGTACCAAGTTTCTTCTTAAACGGTTTGCTTCCGGCTGGACGATCTTTATTGCAACGGTAGCAAGATGTTCGACGCGCAAAATTTATATTACCACAATTGGGATCACTACAAATCCAATCCCCGTCGTTCATTTTGTTTCGGCTTGTATTGTCCTTTCTAAATTGAGATCATCGTTAAATTATTGCTACAAACTTGAAGAAACAACCATAGCAGCGTAACACATGTAAATAACAGCTAAAGATGACGACAAAACTACTTTGAAAGAAAACCAAGCTTACTTTGCAGTTTGCACAAATCTTGCTTTGCAGCTGCATGAAAAGCAAGAAGCTTCAGTTCATTGCAGCCATGACACATCCATAGAGCATACAACTCCTTACCATATCCGCCTCCCGGTTCAATTACCATAGCCAAAATTCAGCTTGGATATTTCGAAACAAAATTTTCGCTCATACAAATCCCTACAGAAGAAATCCGAATGTATATGATAGCTCCATACTTTGCTCCATACAAAGAGAATATAATCAGATGTAAAATAAGCCTTTATTTTGCTAATTCCGCGTAAGCAGTGTAACTGTTGTGGCAAATAATCCTCCAAACGACACAGAATGTGACAAGTCTAAATGACGTTCCTACCACCCACCTCCGTGACCAGAACACAAACATAGGAAGAGCTCGGGAAACAATATAAATTGTCACGTTCTTTACATGTGACAACCCTACCTAAAGTTCCCACCTCCCACCTCCGCGACCAGATCATTTGTACGGTACGGCCGAATTCCTGAGGATGCCTCGGTGTAGAGGCGAAACGTACGTCGAGTGCGATTTGGTGTTCTCTGTGGTAAGTGCTTCGACAAAGTTGGCGAAGGACGTGACAAGTGGTTTTGTTTCCCGTGTTCGGACTCTATTTGTGATCTGGTATATGGATATATATATGTTCTTACTAAAAAGCAGACATTAGCTCGCTGCCCCACAGTCATAGAATATACCAGAGGCCCACAGTATACTATGCACACAGTGTGGTGGCACCGCTCCACAGAACAATAATTATAGTTCTGCACCGCTCGTACCTCGTACCACCCTAGATTCGGCCCTAGTGCTACTAGTACATATTGCTATACAACTGCTGACAAAAAGAATAGAAAGATTGCAAAAATTTAATAACCCTGAAATTAAAACCTACCTAGTTAATAGTAAATATAGTTGAAACTAGTAGCTTAATTAGTTTAAATATATTTAAAATTATAGCTATGTTTATTTTATTAGTAATAATATGTATTTAATTATTATTT
>NJDC01058107.1:95384-121811 GCA_002245475.1 Calephelis virginiensis
GAAAGATTGCAAAAATTTAATAACCCTGAAATTAAAACCTACCTAGTTAATAGTAAATATAGTTGAAACTAGTAGCTTAATTAGTTTCAAAATATTTAAAATTATAGCTATGTTTATTTTATTAGTAATAATATGTATTTAATTTTTTTTTAATAATATATATTATTGTGTGTGTGTGTGTGTGTGTGTGTTGTCTTATTTCGTCGTGGATGACAAAGTAAAAATAGCATGATAATCTTCAGACGCCTTGGAAAAGTCTCTTAATGTAAGTTCGTATTACATAAAATGATGAATAATGTAATTATGTATATTGCATACAGATTTTTTTCATGTTATAATGTTATAAGAGCACCATCAATAGGCATATCAATTCGGTGGGCTAGGTTTGTGTTTCATTTAGTTTTGAAGCATTATTTTTATATTTAATGTGTTATTTTTAGTCATGGCTGGTAATTGATTTTTGTGACATTATCATTTCGTAGTCAATGTCACAAAAATCTGTGCGTATCATTATCTATTTCAAAGCTGTAATTTGACATGTCTGATGACATTGACATTTGACATATCGAGCCTAGATCGCAACTCGCAAGAACACAAAAACAAAATATTTTTTTTTCGTAGATATAAATATTATGCTGTAAACGTAACATAAAAATCCAAACTTGCTTAGCCATTAAAATGTCCGAAAACGTTAATATTGATTTGTCTGGAGAGATAACCGCTTCGGCAGAAAAGAAAGGTTTACAAAAGTATGTTACTGAAGTAGAATTGTAAGTTTTACATGATACTTTAAAGCCACTGTCATCCACGTATGCCTATTCAGTTAACCACATTTATTATTTACATTTATCGTTAGAAAATAATTTAAATAAATTGTTCGGAATAACCAAATACAAAGTTATGTGTCATATAGTATAATAATATGCTTTCGATTCATCTGAAACTTTAAATATTACATTTATTTTTTATTTAATATTACCTTTGTTATTTCTTTTTCCGTGTCAATTGATAGTCATACCCGAGAGGTTCCAAACAAACTGATGATTTGACTTTAGTTGACTACGTTAAGATTTGTCACACAATTTATATTTGAGGATCTTTAATGAAAAAACATTGTATATTTTTCAATGGCTGTGACTTCACTTTGTTAGTTTTCTTATGACTATACCTATACTACTAAGAGCCAAAAATGTAGTAAGGTATGATTGGGAAAAATGTTGCTTTTTCTCTTGTAAATTTTATAATACCTTGCTGCAATCTGATGCAATTTATGCTTGTTAAATAAGTAGTTATTTTTTTCGTAATAATCAAATTATTTATATATGGATTCATAATAAGACATAGTTTTTTTTTTGAACTTGTATTTTGCTGAGCAGCACTTGTTTTTGAGCTAGTGGTTTGCTTAATTTATTTTGGATCAGTTGGCATTAAAAAAGCTATGTAAAGTGTATAATATATCATATTTTTGGATATTTACAATTGTTGGTTCAGTCTCAATTGCCAACACAACTCATACAAAATGTAAACATAATTTTAATTCTGTGTCATATTTTATTTATTTGTGTCATAAATAAATTATTTATTGTTATCCATTTGTCGCATTATCCATTTAGTAAACTATATTAGAAAGCATTACTCTGCTGTTGTTTCGTTGGATATGGCTGGTGTCACAATTTTATGCTGTTATAAGATTCCGAAATTGTGTCTTATGATCTTTATTATGAAACAGATTGCTACAGAATATCCGGAATGGAGCTGGCCCTGCATTGGTCATGGGGGCACTGTCAACGAGGAGACCATGGACACAATTTGTTGCTACTGAAAATTTCAAAGTATGTATTTTTAAGCTGTTAAGAATGATCCTACCTACCCCACAAGTTATCTAAGATGTGTGACTGGAAATAAAATGGCAATCTAATATTTTAAAATTTTTTACGCTTCTTACTTTGATTGCTATGAATTTGTCTATAAATTTAGCCAGTGTTATTTTTAAAAAAAAATTAGTGGATTCTGGACTGATTTTTTTGTCAACCTATTTTTAGAACACATGTACATACAAAAAATCGTTATTTGATGTCTTTTTAAAAATCATTTTAGTGTGTAAATTCAAATGATTATATAAACTGGAAATCTGTAGAAAACTATCAGCTTTGAAGTAAAAAAAACTGAGATAATATTTCTATAATGGTTATTGTTTACAATAAAACAACTATTATTTTTTACTAACTTTTAATTTTACAAAAATATATTTTTTTAAATTACACTAAAAGGAGTATTGCAACTTGCCGTAAAGAAATGAAAAATAGGCAAGTGGAAATGAATGTAGATTTAACATATAACAATTTTGTAACAATAAATATTCATTACTATATTGTAAGTACATATCCCCGAAGAGGTAGGCAGAGGCACAACCAGGACACCCACGACTAGGCGAAGATACTAAGTCCCACAATGTGATAGGTGGCAAGCCAACCGGGCACATATCCTATCCCGAGCTACATTTTTTATTAGAAACTTGGAAAAACCCAATTTTTCTTTTGTTGCCCAACCCGGGATTCGAACCCGGGACCTCATGCAGTCAATTCCAACAACTGAACTGCTAGACCACACAGGCGATACTGTATTGTAACAACAGTTAATTGACATTTTTACTATATTTAACTGGATACACATGATATATTTTATTTCATTTGTTTAAATTTGGGTCTAGTTACATAGACCATGGTCTCGACAGGACTGCTGCACTAGGCAGGGAGCTGCCATTTGACAGGAGCATCTACTGACAGATAAGCCTGTCAACTTTAATTCTTATTTTTGTAACATCCTTTTCACTATTCTTTCTAGGCACTATATCGCGAAACACAACACTATGTCCCTATATTTACAGGGCTTTTAATATTTTTAACATAGTACTGACCAACAATTGGATCCCTCGCCTGGGCCAACTGAAAGCTGTCTTCCCTGATGAAATTATTTGGTTTGTTTCGAATTTCAATAGTTTTACATACTAGGCGAGAAATGTAGTGGGATTAAAGTGTATTAATTAAAAAAATATAGTAATACGCAACAATTTATGTTTAAAATGACAGTTAATTAATCGTAATACTGTGGAGGATTAAAATTGAGATTTTCATATCAAAATCAAATAAAATATTATTTATTCAATGTAGTAAACCACATGTACACTTATCAACATCCAAACATAACATAACTTAATAACAAACTGTACAAAAATGTTATCAAACACATTTATTCTTCTATTGCTTAATCACAATATATGCGTATCGATTATTTATATGTTTCCAAATTTCTTAGTCGCCTCTGTGGTCTAGCGGTTCAGTTGTTGGACTTGACTGCACAAGGTCCTTGGTTTGAATCCCGGGTCGAACAACAAAAATAAAATTGGGTTTTCTAATTTTCTAATAAAAAAAAACGTTGCTTAGGATTGGATATGTGCCCAGTTTGCGATAGTCTTGCCACCTATATCACATTGTGAGACTTGGTATTTTTGGCTAGTGGGTGCCCTGGTTGTGCCACTGCTTACTCCTTCGGGGATATGAGCGTGAAGATACTCACTCCCAAATTTGTCTATTTTAGGCACCAGCTTCATTACCCAGGTTATCGCGTCGATTTTATCGGAATGTTGAATACTTTCAAGCAAATTACCTGATTGTTTTTCTTGGATTGTTCGCTTATTGCCTGTAAGTAGTAAATTATTTAAACGGGTATTTATGAGGAGATATTATTTAAGTGACTAAAGCAGAGGTTCCCAAACTTATTTCATGTAACGCCCACTTTGAAAATCAGTTGTTTTGTAGCGCCCCCACCCCCTCGTTTTTGTCAATAACCTCAATAACATATTTGTTGCGCCTAGTTTAAAAAAAAACCTTTTTTTCAAGATTTATACCGCCCCCCTCTAGGCTTCCAGCGCCCACAAGGGGGCGTTATCGCCCACTTTGGGAAAGGCTGGACTAAAGTAAGCCAACAGAATAAGTTGTGATACGTAAATATGTACAGAAGACGCATCGACGTACTGAACGCAAGCAAACTTGACATGTAGTTAAGGCTCATACTGCGCTAAGCAACTAGTCCGAAGGGTCTTTACTTTAGAACACACATTTTGATCTTTATGTTGTTCACGTTCATCAAAATTGAACCTTAAGACATTAGTTGAAGCGCTGAGCACAGCTGAAATAATTGACATGAAGTGTTGCCAAATATGTTTTTTATTACTGCTTTTAACGTAAACTACAGAGTGACACTCCCTGGTCTTGATATTACTGTAATGCAGAGGTTCCCAAACTTATTTCATGTAACGCCCACTTTGAAAATCAGTTGTTTTGTAGCGCCCCCTCCCCCTCGTTTTTTTCCTGTCAATAACCTCAATAACATATTTGTTGCGCCTAGTTTAAAAAAAAACATTTTTTTCAAGATTTATACCGCCCCCTCTAGGCTTCCAGCGCCCACAAGGGGGCGTTATCGCCCACTTTGGGAAAGGCTGCTGTAATGCAATCAATTTTAATTGTTTAGTTTTTTCTGCTATCCCCACAAATATTACGATTGTTGTACTTAATACAGTATAGCTATATATACGAAAGTTGGTAAGAATGGATGTATGTTTGTTACTCTTTCACGCGAAAACTACTGGGCAGAATTAGATGAAACCTAAGATATATAGTTCATACATTAGAATATCATAAGTTACATTATTGATAGTTGGTAGTAATTGGTACGCGGGCAAAGCCAAAAATGCATCCATCAATCTTTATTATTTGTGATACTTTATATTATTGAAATAATAAATATAAATCGCTGGAACATATGTACGCGCGTAACTTCGAACAATTCGACCCACGATTTTGTTAATTTTGGTTTAAAGGAAGGTTTAAAAATAAAAAAATAGCAGGGAAAAAATAGCATTTCTCCTATACAAACTGACTGAGTGGAACGAGTTTCGCCGGGACAGCCAGTATACAACAATTGTTATAGAGTAGTATGACGGTAATATAAAATAATATAGGTTTCTGCTCTCAAACCACATCGTTATACTTATATATTTTTTTTGTTTTAGAATCACCTCCCCGCTACTTCTGATAGCTATGGTGGCTAGCTTTTTCGGATACAGGAAATTGACTTCTGGACCTAATAATTGGAAGGTATGTACAAATAATTAGATTGGTTTCTACAGTTTAATTGTTGATAGAGTCCATATTAAATTGCAAATATTAGACACACAGCAGAGTTTAAAAAAAATTAAAAATGGTAGTTATTTTGTACACCAAAAAACTTTTACTTTTCCACAATACACTTTATATGGTATATTACAGTTTCAATTTTTATATCATCATTAAGGTTTTACGAATAAAATAAATTTATTCTGATTGATCCTTCAGCATGTGGTTTTTGATGTGGAAAACCACAAGTGTTTTCTGAAAAGTATGACGTACTTAGTTAATTATATTTGTTTACGCCCAAGTTGGGGAATATTAATTTGTAAGATTATTATAAAAAAATATATCACACAGGATGTGAAGTTTGCAGAGCGTGTAGTTTATTATAATTAGTAAAAAAGTGGACACAGCATTAGGAATGCCACACACTACAATATTAAGAAGTAGGAAAGTGGTCCCTGGATTAAGCGTGAGAATCATGATGATCTTGGTGTCCTTAGATTAATTAGTCTTGTTGTTTCTAATCATATTTTAAGAATCTTTCTAAAAATTTCAGCCGAAAGTAAGTGTTGTTAACACTTTTATGAAAGCTCTTACTAAACCTACTTTACTCTCTTACTCTCGCTATACTTTTGCTTATTAGTTAGATCGTCTAACGGTCAATACTAATAACCTACTTACAGATACAGAGTGCTAAGATATTTTTGTTAGTTATGGAAGAATAACAGTTGTTGCCTAGTAACTGATCTAAAATAGCACTATCGGTAGCGGTCCGCACTTGATTTCGTAAGGTCCCAGGTTCTATCCCCGAATTTGTCAAAAAATTAGAAAAATAAAATATTGTGTAATTTCAATTTTCTAATATAAATAATGTTGCCCGGGATTGGATATGTGGCCGGATGGCGATAGGCTTGCCACTCATCACAATGTGGGACGTGCAGAGTGGGCTAAAAGTTTTACGTGTTCTCTACATTTCAATCTGTTTCTTCGAATTTGTTGTTCAACAAGTTTATTATTGTTCGAACGCAAGACAGAGCGGACGTCTTTATACGATTTATAAAGTCAACTTACGATTGTTTACCGATCGATACTCATGCAGATCCCAAATCCTAAATCAAATCAGTTTATTCCATGCAGTTACTTAATATTCGAGTACTTTCATCGACGACACAAGTGAATATATATTTTAAAAAGCATAATGAATATCATCAACGAATACATTAACCCCCTTGCTAAGAAAACTTACGTGCACGCTGATCTGGTCTATGTGTTGCTAACAAAAAATAACTTACACGCCAGATTAAAAGCCGCGTAACTGTTATTGTTATTAGTTAGGGCATAATTATATTATGTAATATTTATGATTACAAGATTAATTAACAAAATTCTGATAACGTCAAATACTATACTCGTACTCTTAATAATTAATTAAGACGAGAAACTTGACACACACACACACACACACACACACAGTTGGCACTGACAAATTTCTTGGATTTACTAATAAAAAAAATTAAAACAAATATATTTCATAAACCTTACGTTGGCAACGTACTTTTACCATCGATAATATCTTCCCGTTCACCATTTAACTTTAAAAACCGCACGCTTAGGTATGTTACCTACTATGAACACAAGGAAAAATTTTACTAAATGCATATTATATGATGATTGACTTAATGAAATATGACTTAATGCATATTATATTATAATGACTGACTTAATGAAATGTGACTTAATTCATAGTATTATTTTGGTTATAGATTGGTAGTTGGGAATTGACGAAGTCCCAGCAGTATGCGGTGGCCGCCGCTTGTTCAATGGCTTTATGTTGGCTAGCCGGCGCGGGGGCGGTACTTTTTTGGGTACTGGGTAAGTATCATAACATCATAAATATTTTTGAAGTGAAAACTTCTTTAGCGGTGTTGCGCACTTTTTTTGGTATGGGTAAAAATTTATAAACTCTCGTTAGGACACGTGACCTGAAATTTCGTAAGACGGCGTAGGGTGCTTGCGCGAATAACACGGCGCAGGGCGCTTCCGCTAATGTTCGTGTTGTCATGTTTGTGTAAGATAGCGCAATAAATGAATATTGCAATTCGTGCAAAATTATTCCCTAACCATTCCAAAATATCAAAAATGCACATAGTTAACATTCAAGTTTTCACTTATGCCGGCACTCCCGGAGTGCCGGCTTAAGTTTTTTTATGTGAGCGGTCAGAGAACCAGCATACAGGTATCCTGATGGTAAGAGACAACCGTGGTCTATGGACGCCATAGATGTTACAGGTGCTGTCCTGTGGCCGGGATGTTGCTGCAAGTTCCTGCAGAGCACTTTACCACCAGGGGTTTAAGAATATTTTTATAGATTTAACCCAGATGGGTATAGTAGTTTACGCAATTTGATCTAATCACAAAATAAGCAAATTATAAATGCCCATTTTATCATTCAGATATTTTACTACATAATTAATACGTGTTGTATTTTTAATTATACTGGCAACATTCACAATTTTACAGCCTTAATTTTAAAAAAACAACAGCTGATAGTGGTGCCCTTTTGTTGTTATGTGTCACAACTTAATGTTTTGTTTTGTGCGGTCACTATAGCAGCTCGTAACTTTAAAATATTTGTTTTTCAATTAAATTTATATTTCTGTAACAGAAAAGTGGCCGATAGCCAAAAGACATAAAGACATAGTCATTTGGTGACCAGTTTTCGCCGATAAGCAGCACCTAATAGGTCAAAACCATGTGTGTCGTATTTTTAATTATACTGGCAGCATTCGTAATTTTAGTCATAATAAAAAATAGATAGTGCTGCCCTCTTGTTGTTCTATGTAACAACTACATGTTTTATTTTTTGCGGTTACTATAGCAACTCATAAATTTACCTAAGTTAATATTTGTGTAACAAAAAAAGTGGGAGTTTTAGCGCCATCGAGAGAAAAGATGGTGGAAGTATTTTCATTGTTATTTAATTTCGTGTTTATATTGAGTGAAATAAGTCCATTTTGGTTGCATTTTGTACAATTTTGTTCTGTGAAAGTACACAAATGAAATAATCATGAAGAAATTAAGCGTATCTTGTATTTCTTCGTTGTCGTCAAATCTCACTTCATGAGCTTGAGTAATGAGGCCACCGCTTTACCTAAGACCCTGACACAACTTATTGACGACTTATGACTATTTATAATTAAATCCCGATTTTGGTAAATTTGATGCAAATTTCTACTTGACTAATGGCAAAATACTAACGTGAATGCCAAAGCCTAAAGAAAGAAAAAGAAAACAAAAAAGTGGCCGATACCCAAAAGACATAAAGAAATAGTCATCTAGTGGCCAGTTTTTCACCGATTAAGTCAAAACCTGTTATGTGCTGCTTATCCGGACTAACACATGGTAGAGAATCGAAGAAGAAAATCTAAACTACATTTTTTTATTATTTAGGGGCAACAGTAACTGTGGTCGCCCTTCACGCTAGCTTCTTTGACGCAGAAGCTCTACCAGTGGCTGAGGACCAGTTCCCCATGATAGAGCAAGTGTGACAAAGCCATTTGCCACTGTTCCTACCACCTCCCACGCAGATACATGTCCACACTGATGTGTTACCTGAATAGATAATAACATAGTAAGTTAATATTTAGTTACTATTTAATTAGATTTTTTTAATTTAGGAGCCATACATGTATTACGTCTCAAAGTTTAAATTATTTTTTACTTCCCCTCAATAGAGAAGAGGATATCTTTTTTCTATACGTAAAAGATATGCCAGAAAATATATGGTTGGTTACATAAACATTGTTCTTCTGAAACAGTTTTTTTTGTTTTATCTTTTACTATGTCACAAGGCTTGTCCAATTTCAATAGTTTTTTTTTAATTTAAGAATACAGGTCCATTAAAAAAATGTAGTAATTATCAATTGCAGCCTTGTTATCGGTTATAAGGCTGAAAGTAGAAATTCAAAGCTACATTATACTGAAAAGAAACGAAATTTAAATTATTTTTGATAATATAAGCACACACCTAAATCTAGACTTGAAGGATCTATCAATGATGTTTTTTTAATGGTGATTCTCATAATTATACATTATTACATTTTGAGGCCACAAAAATAATGAAAGTCTCAGTTTATTGTTTTAATAATCTGAGACAGAGGTGCCTAATTTGTTGGCATTTGAGGCCCAGAAACATGTAATCTAAGTCTTGCTTTTTTTACTTTCCAATCCCGAAGTGTAAATGATATTTTTTTGCGCAAAGGGAAGAAAGTTATACCCGGATGGCATAAATTAATATTTTTTATCGCCTCTGTGGTGTAGCGGTTCAGGTGTTGGACTAAACTGCATAAGCTCCCGGGTTCGAACCCCGAGTCGGGCAACAAAAAAATATTTGGGTTTTCCAATTTTCAAATAAAAAAAATGTTGCTCGGGATTGGATAAATGCCCGGTTGGCGATAGGCTTGCCACCTATCACATTATGGGAGTTAGTGTCTTCGGCTAGTCGTGGGTGCCCTGGTTGTGCCTCTGCCTCCATCTTCGGGGATGTGGGCGTGAAGATATATTTTTTTAAATACTATGCGCTATCTCATTTGCAGTGAATATTTTCTTCTTAAGTCTGAGACGTAATTTATGGGTGTACTCCTGTCGTGGATTTTAGCAATAATATGTTTTTGAAATTAGTAATATCTTTCACAATTTTATATTGTTAATACTATATAAACTTGCAAGTTGTTGCAACATTAAGTACTTATTCTTTTGGGCACAACAAATAATAGAATGATTATTATTGATATTTTTGATAAGTTTAAATATTTTTGTTAGTATGAATTATAATGGAGACTTGTATCATATAAATTCTCATTTAAATATTGTATTATTGTAAAATAAAAATTATGTATAAAGCACTTACATACATTGTGATCACAAAAAGTAATAAGACTATCCTAATTACAATTTTTAAATTATTTAGATATTAAATTAAACTTTAAAATAAAAATTACTAATAATAAGTAGAGTAAGTACCTAACATGTTTATTATATAGCTATCTATTGAAATTGTTGGCATAATATTTTGTCCTTATTCATATTTTCAAATGAAGAAACACTCGTATAGTACTACTTAAATTATGCGCTTCGGCTATATTCGTCAAGCTTCGGAAATCCGAATAAATTTTAAAGATATCTATGTAGAGTTGTTATTACATAATCAATAATTTCGCTTAAATTTAAAAATGAAATTATAAAGAGTAACAAGTTTAAAGCCGAAGCGCATAATTTAAATAGTAAAACTATACTGTTTTATGTATCACTTTTTATTTATTATTTTTGAAAAAGCCGCTTATATCAGCATCATCAGGGCTAAAACTTAAAATACCATTCAAAAATGAAAAAAATATTTGGATGTTTTGTCAAGCACCGACGATGGGAAATATCCAATATATTTTTTCCTTAGCCTATTTTTAGTGACCTTTGTTATTATAAAAAATTCATTAAAACGGTCTATTCTATCCTATATTTAATACCTGTATGGTAACATCCATCTTTACTATTGAGGATGATTCTGCCGGTACCATGTAAATGCGCGTTCAAAAATGTTTATTTGTCTCAACTTTTGACATAAGTACCTACTTTGTGGTTTTAACTAATGTTTAAACTAATAAATAAAATCAAAGGGACGTTCTACTAGTTTCGATAACGCGTAAATTTACGAAGTTTTGTGTTTAGTTAAAATACGAAAAAAATTTTTGCTTATTATTATTCTTAAGGTTTGTTGTTGGCTATCCTCGGTTACGTGCCAAAGACTAAATATATGACGGAAGTTAAAAACCCACCATACATAAAGTCGATGCGATTATCGGATATGAACGGCGTGTAATAATCAACAGATTCTTATATGAAAAAACTTGCTCGTATTGTAAAATAATTGAAAAACGTTTTTTTGCTAAAAAAAAAGGAAATGTTATTTCTAAAGCTAAATATTTTTGTTGAACTGGACACTTTAATATTATGTGATCCCAATGATTATTATCGACTTTTATAATTAATAATAAAAAGTGCGAGAGGTAGTCCAATTCCTATAAGGTGTACGATATTTAATCTTTACGCCAGATGGAATTGTTCTTGGATTAGTTCTCGCGCTAAATTAAATTAACACAAATAGATGAATTATTCGAATAAACTGTAAAGCTATAAAAAGCAAATTACGACAAAATATGCGATAATTATCCCGAATATTTACAGAGCCCTGTTATCTGCTAGCCCTGTAAGGGATAGCAGCGTGAACATTAATAAGGATTTTGTTAAAAAAATATTTATTTTTATTTATTTAAAAAATATAATTTTTGCGTTTGACATTCACCAATCAATGTAAATAAAATTTTATTATAGTTATATTAATATTTATTAACGAAAATAAAGTTTGGAATATACTAACTGTTTTATTTTCTATACAGTATAGTACTACTATTTAACATTATGCGCTTCGGCTTTAAACTTTTGTTTAACACTTCATACTTTTATTTTTAAATTAGCTGACCTAATCTAAATTTAAGCGAAATTATTAATGGTGTAATAACAACTCTATATAGATATTTTTGAAATACATTCGGATTTCCGAAGCTTGACGAATATAGCCGAAGCGCATATATATATTATTACTTTTTTCTTTTTTTTTTACTACTATACCTTATATATTATACCTAGTTTACATTAAAACCTATTTTTTATTGCAAAAAACGGCAAACAACAGCAGCTCCCCTGGATCTAAGAAATATCTGTAACCTATAGATAACGTAGACGTTATAGCCTATAGGAACGTCGCTTTCCTGTAGCTAGCCTAAATTGCAAGTGTACCGGTTACCCTGACTTCTGGACCAAAACATGACATTATCACTATGGTGGCAGGAATATGTAAGGCGATCGATCCCTATCAGCAGGGCTATTCAGTATCATTTTAGGGATTATCACTGGGTAAAGGGTAAATCAAATAGATGTCAAATGACGTGTTTTGTATTTGCTATCTCCAGGCCAGCTAGGCCTGTTACGAGCTTCCGCCAGGCTAAAGTACTTTAATGTGATGAAAACCTAATTTTATGCATCATATGCACCTATACGTATCTAACTGTACGCGGAGGTGGACGTTAGCAACTGCGACATAGTGGTATAGCTTCTGATGTTGCTATCCTACTTCGTTTACTTGTAAGTTTGTACCGTTTCAAATAATTTTATTATTTTTTCAATTATTTCCTTTATGCAAAGTATAGTTACAAGAAGCAGGGGCGCACTCGTAATTGGTTCGAACGCCATATAGGCAGCTCTGAAGTTTTTCGAGGATCGGACCTAAGAACACTTCGCGGCCCCAAGGGTAACTAAGATATTTATCTAGATAAGAATTAATACCCAGGGAAATTAGCTTTTGATAAATTTTAGCCAGCGCATTCAATGTAAATAAGCGACCGAAAAACGTTTTTTTACAATTATGGAATTTTGTTTTACCGCGAGAAATAACCAGGGGTGTTATAAGTTTGTCATGACTCTGTGTCACGACCAACTTAAACTGTGACGGATTTTGATGGACGTTTTTTATTTGAAGCTGACGGGTTAGATATGGTTCTTATCTATATTGGAACGAAGTTCCTTACGACAGGCTTGGAGGAGGTAGGGATTTTTCTGTGACATTAAAAATCAATGTGACAGTAAAAACCGTGGAATAAAACCGTTAAATGAGACGTGCGCAGTCGCGACAGTTGCTGCGCGACCGAACTGAAAAAATGTGATAGTAAAAACCGTTTAAATATTTAGCCGTTATTTTAATGGTAAAATAAATTATATAAAATAAAACCGTTAAATGAGACGTGCGCCGGCGCGATGGTCGCATACACAAGCGAGTTGTGTATAACACCTTTCTCTTTCTCCCTCACTTTACCCCTCCAATGCATAGTATATACTCATGAATTGTGTCGATTCTACATTATTCGAAGGAACTACATTCCTACCTGGTGCCCCACATTTATATATTTTTCTGCCCAAGTAATTATTCAAGCTCATCAGCTCATTTTCAAGCATCGGAATGGATATTAGACGTATTATGGGCATTTATTTCACCTAATGGTTAAAACACTAACGAATTCAGGTACAACTGTTCTCTCTCAGCACACTGAGTGTGCGTTTTTGAAATGATTTACTTTACTACTGCGTTTGCGTTAGACAACATTATATGGAGTCATTGTCAGCGCCTCCAGCGGATAGTTGAAACAATTTAACAATTTCATAGATTTGGAAAGTCTATCTGCAAACGCGATACCTAGTAAAGTCGTGCGCAACTCATACTCAGCAAATTGGTCTAATGATGGAGCTCAAAGATAGGTAAACCCGTCGAGTTTGTAATGGTTAGATTCAATGACAGAGGAAATAAAAGAGTATTAAAATCAATGTTTTAATATTACAAGATACTTAGAACAAATATAAAATAAAAGCAATCTTGTTAAAAAAATATCTTCCTATCAAAGACGACAAGCTACAAATGTATACGTGCCTCTCTTTTTGTCAAACAATAATTATTTAAACAATTTAATATCCTTTTAAGATGCATAATTAATATAGAAAATATTTAATATGCACGCACAAAATTCATTTCATATATCTAAAGTCAGTCCCAAGACCCCCAGGGGTATCTTTATAGAGAAAATTTACAGAATCTTGGAGATAAAATTTTGTTCCAAAAATATCAAACTTAGTTCATTATTTATACAAATTTTTGTTAAAATAAACACCATGTTAACAATAAATATGTACCCTGCTCATTTCTACGTATAATTTTAAGAAAATATGCAAAGATTTTAGTACAAATTTTAAAAATTATAAATCATATTAAAACCTTTTTGTTTATAACATGGATTTTTACTACGAATACATATGCTGCTTAAAATATTTAAATATATATAGCTTTAAAAAAAAATATTACAGTTTTATCGAGGAACTTTGATGTGGATTTTAAAAGGGTAGAAGCTGGCATCACATTGGCATTATCTTGCAAATGTTTAATGGCAACCCTCCCTTTCCAGTACAATAGTTTATATGCCTGTTTACATAACATAAAAAAAACAGGAATATACCTTATTCCAAAAATAATTTAGACTTGTATTTTTTTCTGACTTAAGTTAAAATATGTACTTATTCTGTTTCAGTAACAATAATTTTGTGTAGAAACTCAAATCAATTAAGTTACACTTCTATTATAAATATTTAAGTTTCTTTAACAACTAATTGCACGTGATTTTTAATGTCTTTGACAAAGATAAAACTCTGCTATAACAATGCAATAACGTAAATATAGTTAGAGAATATAGCTCTGATACAATGTAAGCTCTTTTAATATTAATATTTTCTACATAAGCTAATTTCATTGTAGTAATGGTAAAAAAAAGGCATCTGGCACTTAGGCACATATATTTTTATATATTTTCTCACATATTTTCCAAAAAAATCACTTTTATTTAAATCAGTTTATAACACTTAAAAAAAAATGTCAAAGGTACAACCATGGCACCCACAACTAGCCCAAGTCTAGACTAGGTCAAACAACGAGCTAGGCAGCAATCCTATCATCCACAAGCCTGGTGCTTGAGTCCAATCCTTGTCAATATTTTGTATTAGAAAATTGAAATATTAACAATGTTATACTTAGAACAATTTTGACTACCCTCCAAATAACTAAGTCAAGAACCTTGATGATAACATTAATATCACAAGTCAGTCATTCATACATAAATGAAAAGTCTTTTTACATCTACACTTGTAAACCAATTTTATTACTTCAAAAGGAAATATTGTTATGGCGTGTCTTCTGACAGCTAAGAAACTTTTATTCATAACAAAGAAAACATTAAAAAGAGCTTACACAGTCCCCTGGAAGACAATAGTTTATAGATATGTCTTAAATACAGTTTTATCAGTCACAAATGCTATCTATATACAAAATATAAAATTCAGACTTTTTGTTTGCCACTACTACACAATGGCAAGTACAATTATTACAACATGAATAAATATTGATACCAAAAAGCATACAGTACAATCTTCCTAATAAGTCACACAAATTTAACATCAATGTAATACCAAAACATACATGCTAAGTGAAGGTAACAATGTTAAGATTTTCTGACTGTGAAATCTTCAACTTTTTAATTTGCCCGAGTTGTTTCCATCATATAAAAATATCATTGTTTATATATTCCGCTATCCCAAATTTAATATTTCTACAAACTACATAGTAAATGTTTACTTGTTAAAATTTTACTTACTGCAATTTTTCTGTGAACTCACTGCCACTACTAGCACAGTTTTGTTAGCATAGGTTTGAAAATGGTGGTAATTTCAATGTGCACTAACTAAACTAATTTTAAGTTATTGCTGTCTTCTTTCAACAAAAAGAGACAAAACACTTTCAGTGCTGTCAAATAAGACCGTACATGTCATTTCTACAGACGTTTAATTGATAACTCATAAAACTTAGCTTAAAAACATCACAATTTAACATGTTCGGACTAATGTCTAAAACATTCCATCTCTTTTGTTTTTGTTTTATTTAAAAAAGATAGCATGCATCTAAAATAAGTTTAGTTAGTGAACAGCAGAATTACCACCAATGTACTGTATTATACTATATAATTTCTAATATAAAATCACAATGTGACTCCATTGTTAATTCTACTCAATTCCATGTCAGCCACGAGAAGAATTTCATCCCATTTATGCGAAGGTGTGTGTGGTGGAGTTGTCACACCTAATTTTTCAATAGAATTTGGTGTTGTAAACTCTAACTTCCGTTTGGACTTACCAGCAAAAACATGGCAAGGCGTAAGTTGCTGCTGAGACTTAATAACAGAAAGAGGAGTGATCGGTGATGGTGTCATACTAGCTAACTTGTCAGATTTCTTCATTTTATATGGCCCTATAAACTTAAATACAGGCTTCTTTAGTATTAAATTACCGGACACTTTCTCTATGAGACCAATTGATATGAAGACATTAGCTATATCATAGAGTCTTCTTACTTTGGACTTATGCTGTCGATCTAGTTGTTCTGGTGAAAATGTGTTTTTGCTCCTTGGAGATATGTCTATAAGTACACTGACAGCCATTTCTAAATTGATTAATGTGTTCTGAAATGAAACAGTAACTATAATTAAAAACTTAAATGAGAATAAATTACTTAAAACATGGCATATAAATTAATAACCAACAGAATCTGTTAAAGCAAAAAATGTTGTTATTGATGTGTACTTAAACTAAATAGTTGTGCACAGATGTTTTTTATTTATTGACATTTAAGACAATAAATATTACAGACATTTGCATTCACAACCAAAAATCTTGTAAATGATTATTTGGGTGTGACCTTCACTATAACAATATTTAAGTTAGCATTATATATTAATAAAATAAAGAGGTTAAAAATTAACTATATTTACATTTAGCTTCTTTTTACCACAATGCAATGTTGAAATATTAAAGTTTTACAGAATAATATAAAAATAAAAAAAAAGTATATTCATATCCCTGAAGAGGTAGGCAGAGGCACAACCAGGGCACCCACAACTAGTCGAATATACTATGTACTGGAAATGCATACATCTATTAATGTTCATCACACAAATGCCTGCCCCCATCAGGAATCGAACCTTAGCCTCACGGTTAGCTGGTATGGTTAGGTGTGTACGCTAGCCACTTGACCAACGAGGATGGTCATGAAATGTCAACATAGGTCTTACCAGATAAAATAACAATCTGTGTGAATCATCACAAAACAACCCATAATGAAAAGTTATGGTATTAATAGCAAAACAATCTTTGTTCACTTTGTTTCAGATGACCAATAGTAAAAATATACTTACAGGTGGTTCCACTAAGAAAAGCATTAGAAATCTTTGAGCTAGTACACCTAGCGTTTTGTTTTTAGGAGTTGGAGGTTTGGGTGCACGGCCTCTAAGAGCCTCAGACAACTTCAGATGTTCTCCTTGTTTCCTTAACATCTTTAAAAATGAATGCAGCCTAGATCCACCATGCCACAAATAGGTATTTTTTCTCTTATGCACAGCACATTGCATTGCTTCTAAAATGTTTATTATGTCATACATTCGACGTTTTTCCACTCCTAATCGTGCTGCAGTGCTATCCAACTGTATTTCTACAGTACCATTGCCATACAGAGGATACAAATTAAGGAATCTAAAAAATACAATATTGTTAAGAACAATCATAGTTTTACCAATAAACACGAATTTTAGTAAATAAAACGTACTTGTCACACAGAATTTGTAGAGATTTCTCCTTTCGATGAACTGTACTAGGCGGCGGCGTGGGATACTGAAGTGCCACATTCGTCAATAACTTTAAATTGGCATTAGGTGAAACATTATTAGTTGAATTAGTAACTTCAGTCAAGACGCATCTTTTAGGAGTAGAAATAATGCTATCATCTTCAAACATTGTGCAAAAACATGATTCAAATCGTGTCTCAAATATTCGCGTACTTTTTGACAGCTTTTGCAAAAATTGAGTAGGCTAAGCTTTATAACATTTCCATGAGCAAGTTTTGAATAAACACTAAAACACCTTTTGTTTTAAAGAACATTTATAAATAAACCATTTTTTGCGCCTTTTACACTAATAACCTAGCATCTTTGAGATTTGTAAACTTTTATTTGACAGACACAACCAAATGCGCGCGACAAGTTAATGTTCAACTGTCAAATTGAAATTATTTCCATTCTCCAATGACGAATTACCACAGCCATTATGACATTTTTAATTAGCCAACCACAACTCAAAAAACATTATTTTTATTTAGTAGGTACGCATGTTTTGGTGGCATTTTGGTAAGTTATAATGCACAAGTAAAGCATGAAAACTTGGCGCATAGCGCATTTCCTCGTTGTCGCTAAAATCCAAATCTCAATTTATACATCCTGATAATTACTGATAATTTTCAATAATATAAGACCAATTATTTTACTAAATTTGATAACGTTGCTCTAACGGCAGATGCTAACGATGCAAATTGCAAAAATTTTAAAAAGTAACTGATGTCAAAAACATAAATACTTCCGAGTGTCAAATGATCAAATCTTATTACTTATATGATTGTCAAAATAAAAAGTTGAAGAAGTGTGACTTGTAATGTTTTCATATTTAGCATCTTTATTTTTAATTTTGCCACTATTTAAACAGGCATTAATTAAATCTCACGATATTCCAGGTTTCTAGAAACGATATTTTTGGTTGCTTCATACTTAATTGTAACATTTAAAAAGCTTATCAAAATACCTGATTTTAGATAACGTTTTATGCCGTCAATGTGGTTGTGATATTTTGAATCCAGAATACATTTTGTCTAAAATCAGCCCTGAAGCTTTAAATATTTATAGCGACACGTTGTTTCATAAGCCTGAAGTTGAAATACAAATATTACCAAAGGACTTTTTTTTTGAGTTTCCAGTTATTACAGCATCACACTCTGCTTGTTTGGGAGTTGGAGAGGTAATTAAACTTTGTGTAAAAATATTTATAGCATAGAGGAATTTCTCTCAGACCTTACAGATACTTGGTATATTCCAGTACAAGTCAATAGTTTGAATATAATGTATCTCGGAATCAGATGTGCTCAAAATCTTGTATTAATAAATTAATGATATTTGGATTGAGACTATTAGAAATGTTATGTTAAGTTGCTTCGGTTATGTCAGAAAATTAATGGAAACTACCACCTCATACGTTACAGCTCAATGTGCCTAAGTTTAAGGTTCTTAAAATTGTGAGTTTCTGAACTTCTCATGTCGAATACTTGTTTTTACAGTGCTCGTGTTATTTCTGATACACATTTTTAAAACTCTTAACATCCAGGCCTCAGGTTGACATTCCACTTTTACTATGTTTAATATCTGTGAGACATTTCTCCTCTTATATTACAACATTGTGAATATGCATTTATGCAAAATTACTTTGATTTCCTATACTACCTCATGACAACATTAAATATTTGTGGCATTATGATGAAATTAGTGCTTTTGATTGGCTGATTGTCAGATAATATGGATTTCTAAAAATAATTTTAAGTTTTAAATTTGAATTAAAAAGTAATTAATGACAAAATATTACTTGCAACAACTTGTATTTCTTAAGGTCAAGAAATCTGTTTGTGTATTTGCCTTTTAACAAACTGATGTTCTTTTGTGTATTATATACATACATATATATTCAATGTATTCTATACTAAGTATTGTTATCGCCTCTATGGTTCAGTTATAGCGATGATTACATGAGTTCGCAATTTCAGATCCTGGATTTGGCAACTAAAGATGTGTTTTTCCAATTTTCAAATACAACAATGTCGCCTGGGATTGATTAAGTGCCTCTTTGGCTATAGTTTTAGTAACTGTGATAGGTTACTTATTTATTATGCAACCGAGTAGTACTTTAAGCTAATTGTGAGTTGTGTTGTGTATCTCTGCTTATATCTTGAAGGATAAAGGCATAAAGATTATTTTCTACGCTTCCACAATGTGTAACAGTATTTGTATAATAATTGTTGCACATTAATGCTATCTTATTAGTCTCTTAAAAATTTGTAGTTAGTTTTTGAAGTTATACTTCTTTTGGAGTGATTGGGAAAAATGATGAGAGTGAATTTTTACGATGCGCGTGCACACCGACAGATAAATGTGACAGTCTAAGTTAGTTGCTACCGACAGAAAAAAGCAACAACCTAAAGTTAGTTGCAAACCTTTTTATTTGGTATTTTTGGATTGTTACGCCAAAGAAGTATAACTTCTTACGTGTGTACATGAGTACACACACTTTTTTTTATCATTTATTGTACACAAAAAAACTTACATAAATTTTAAAACTAAAAGACTTTTACAAAAGGTCAGCTTATCTCAGATAAAGAAATTTCTTCTAGCTCACCCAAAAAGGAGCTCATAAAATAACTTAAATGGTAGACTTACAGTGCACAATAAATTAAGTAAGAAAAAAAAATTAGTAATTATACAGCATAATTATATTGTTAAAACTGCTTGCATAACTTGGCTGTTATACACTGATTTTGATAAAACAGGAGTTGTGTTGATACTGGGTAATAAAGTTTTCTAATCAAACAAATATGTATATTTTTTAACTTAAGTATTGTTGTAAGGATGTATTGCAATAAATGCAGGATATTATTCTTAGGATGCCCTGAAAAATTTTGTACGTAAAAATAAAGTTAAGTATTATCATATTTTTTATAAATAAATTTCAGTGGTCAGAGGATGAGTTATGGTTTGAAAATTATCGTTGGAAACCTTGTATTTGTTCTGAATGCGGTGCTCACATTGGCTGGATATTTCAAGATACAAATAATAAGAAATTAAATTCTACTGATGAATTTCATGCTCTTATTTTGCCAAATTTAATTGGAGAAAATTGTAATATTCTGTGACTATTATGGGGTTGGATAGGGCTTGTGATTGTCTTTGTTTGTAAACATCTAAGGTTAACTTTCAACTTAAATTTTATTTTACGATAGAGTCTAGCTGTTGCGCCTTGTTTCAGTGGCATTTTAAAGTTATTTAGTTCTGCTATAATCAGAATTGGTTAGCAGTTTTCAAGTCTATACCGAACTTATAGTAATGCTACATTTACATTACCCCAATTAACACTCATTTGTTACAAATAGGTTTTCAATTTTTCTTATTAAATTGCTCTACTTTACAAGATTGATCAGTTACCAAATTGATTGGCTAATTACCCGGATGTGGTACATCTTTTGTTTCATTTATTATTCGTCTTTAAGTGTTCCTTCAAACTTTAAATATTGAGTTTTTTTTTATTGTTTTGAATACCAAGAGAATCTACTGATATAACTAAGTTAAATGAACTTCTGAAACAAACTTTTAAATAGTAGACAAATGGTGGCACTCAGAGATGTTAATTTTCTTTTAATTAGTCATTAAGTTGACATTTTTGACACAAAATTGTGACTTTTTATTGTCTGCATAAGACTGATAGATTAAATACAAATTGATTACTCTAGTGTAAAATTCAATTGAATTAAAATTTCAATAATAGATATCTTTTATGTTGAAAGTTAATCTTGTGTCAGTGTTATTTGGGATTTGTGAATGTCTAGTTTGTTTAATTAGTTAGAATAACAGCTGTCTCATATGATTTTTACATTTAACAAAAGTAACCATTTAATTTTTTTGTTGCAATTTTAAAACATTTTTTTTATTCTCAAAGTTCATTAGAAAATCCTCAATTATTACATATTTTATTTTTGATATTTTATTGAAGTTATACTTCTTTTGGCGTGTTAGGAAAAAATGATGAGGGTAAATTTTTACGATGCGCGCGCACACCGTCACGACAAACCGACATGATGAAGTTAGCTATGAAGTTAGCTATAGATAACATTTTAGTTTTTAAAAAGATTTTTATCTTATTACGCCGAAGAAGTATAAATTCTAACGCATGTACATAAGTACACACACAAACTTTTTTTTTAAGAAACAAAACTCTATAAGTGAAAATCAGTAAGCTTTTACATTTCTAGATGTTAAGTCATTGATAAAAAACCACTTAGTTATTCTAAATATTTATTTATTATATATTAAGCTACTCTAAATATTTTTAGTCAACATAGGTACATACCTATAATTCTAACGAAACTCTTTTTGCAAAATATATTTGTTCACAGAATTGAGTTTATGTAGTATATTTACAGTATTCAGCATAAATTGACCATTTTTACCTTTTGGTTTTAAATTTCATTCTAGCTTAAGAGTTGGTACACATATTGTCTATGTACAGACGTTTGATTTATTTGTGTTACACACATTTATCTTTGATACATTTCATAAGAACAGGCTAGTTAAAAATAATCTGTAATGTTTTTGCTATATTAAAATATGATATCTTGTACTTTCAGTTACAAACTCCCTAGTGAAATATCCAGATAATTTACTATAAAATGGCTGCAGACAATCTATCTGAAAAAGATAAAGACTTCCTTGCAAAACTAGAAGAAGAGTTAAAAGATCGTTATACTGAAAAAGATGAAGAATTTATGAAAGTCTTTAACATGGAGCCATCAGCGCCACCTATAGTCGAAAACTGGTGGGTTCCTAATAATTCTGGAGGCCGTCGTAACAATAGCTTTCATCCATATAACAGACATAATAATAGAGATAACAGAGATAGGGGATATCAAGATAGAAGGAGTGGTGGCTATCGGGGTTATAATGATTATAACAGGGGGTACAATGATTATGAAGATAACAGAAATCAACATAATTATAGACGTAGATATTAATATATCGACTGCATTCTTTTTTATGTCAATATAGATTTTTTTTAAGCTTTAAATGTTTTTTTTACTTATACACCAAATCTTACATACATGCAAGACTTCCCGTCACCTGCTGGTAAGTGATCACTGTTGCTCACCAGCAAACACCAGCGGGGCTATTCAATATCTTTTTGGCGATAATCACTGGGTGGAGTGTAACATCAAATAGCTGTCAAATGACGTGTTTTATATTTGCTATCTCTATTCTATTTCTTTCGGTCACTGGAGATAGCAAATCATTTGACAGCTAGTTGATGGACACTTTACCAGTGATCATCATTAAAAAGATACGGAATCCCCCTGATTTTGAAGTATTTCGAGTGCTTGGTATGAGTATACTTTTGTTTCTAGGCTAGTTTGACATGTACTCATATAGCGCATTCTGTCGTTGGTTAAACTAAATGTTACCAGTCACCGTAACCTAGGTTTGATCCCCAGTAGACATTTTGTGTGATGAACATTGTGCGTAAATGTGTGCAGTTGCATAAATATGGAATTGAACCCTAAGTTTTAGTCGCGACTCAAACATTGCGACATAGTTTCGAGCCAATAAAAAGTTACAGTACTTACCTACATAATATAATATATAGTATAATATACTTCTTAAAGAGCGACTTGCATGCACCTGTGTTAGCTTCTAACTAGGGTTAAATTACTTTATATTTGACAGTTTAACTCTCCATGAGTGCAAGTGGCCCTAAATGTTGTAAGCAGTATATGCAAAAAAGTATGGATATCATTCATTTTGAAGTTTCGGTACCTACTTCTACTTGCTCTATGAACCAAAGTTATGCAATCATCCAGTACCTTGGACTGTCTAAGGAAAATGGCAGGCCGGCTACAGAGCTGGCCTATGCTACACGTACCTACGAGACGAGACGAGCTTAGAGATCTGAAGAAAAAAATTCGAGAACTGCTTTGAGAGATGGTGAAAAGGTCGTCAAGTCACAAGTACTCCCAGTAACACGTCTGTCCTCACCTAAGAAGCTAAAAATAGTTTTTATCTATGTTGGCCTAGGGCTGTCGAAAAATGGCCTATGGGCCAAACACACTATAATTCTAAGCAAACACATAGGGGAAAGGTGTCCAAAATGATCCCTCGAGGTAAAATGATTTCCCATCGATTTGAGTAAACCACTAGTAACATTAATTAAATTGATATGCTAACATGTGCCCCCACACCGTGCACGGCACTCCAGTGAAATTTCATGGCGGTGTGAACATCTTGCGGCGATTTATGTAAAAAAAAAAGAGCTTGGGTGTGCTGAATCTAAGGTACGTGTCAAATTAATGTTGTATTGTTGAAATTGTGTTGCATGTTGGAAGATAAATGTATAACTTCCGATTTTTACTGACAATTAACTTTAGTTTAAGAATGATTTGATTTCGCAAGGGTAATAATTTTAGGTTATTTTGCAACAAGTTTTTAAAATTTTGCTTTTGGGGTCAAATGATCCCCTTTAGTAAGTACAAAATGATCCCAGGGGATCATTTTACCCCTTATGTATTTCCGTAAATGTTCGATAAACTAATAACATAAATAACAACGATTTTTGCAGGAGCTTACTTAAAAACATCAGTGCCATTAAACGCAATTAATGTCTTTTCTAAATGTGGAATTTACCATTTGAATCAGTATGTTTTCAGTGATGTGGACTATGAGGCTGAAGAAACTACCGATATTGAAGTGGATGTTCAGGTTGAAAACTCGATTACGCCACAACCTATTTCGGATAATGCAACCGCCTAGCTTGTTCAACCAACTGTTACTCCTACTCCTAAAGTACCTACATCGGAAATAAATAATCATATTAATACGACAGATACATTACTTCCCTATGATTGCCAGACACCTTCAACACAAATTATACATTTGGATAAAATACCAACATTATCCCCGCGTGAATCTAATCAGATTCAAGAAGACTTACTACTGCCAACAAATCCTACAAAACCCCAAGAGACCTAGTATAGACTCAAATTCGTCATTAGATTTACTTTGTTTGGTATTGATCTCAAAACATCTCCCCCATTATGGGCATTTGTTATAGATAAATACGTGTCATTTGGTCACAATGTTAGTTATATGTCTAAAAAATAATAAAACTAATTGAAACTATTACTTGAGAAATAACCCCGAGATCATTTTAACCCTACCCCAGGGATCATTTTACCGGTGTACAAAATGATCCTTTAGTAAAGTTTTGGAAATCCTTTAATAAAACCGGAAATATGAAACTTACCGGAAACTCTTGTACGACAATAGATGACCACTTAAATAGTGTATCAAAAGCTTTTTACATTACAAATTTACTATAACTCTAATACTTTGGACACTTTTATCATTCTCCCTTACGGGGATCATTATGGACACCTTTCCCCTAATTATAAAGCCGAGGTCATTAAGATCGAGAATATGATGGACTAAAAGCTGGGACAACCAGGCAAGATTGACGACAGCGACACCGTTTTATCAGCTATAACGTCATTGCTTGCCATTGCAAGAGCGTTTATTACCACCAGGAAATCCGTACCACCCGTACCATATATCGTACTAAACAAGAACAAAAAAACGGTCCGCCGTATTTTGGTAATGTGTGTTCTTTTACTATATTGGAAGGCAAACAAGCAGACACATATCCTTATTGTAAGTGCCAACCTGAGGCCGCAATGTTAGGATGTAAATTTACTGGCTAACTTATTCTCCGAACCGGAACACGTCAACGACAAGCATTGACGTGTGTGTAATTTTCGACATTGACAAGGCAAAATACGTACACAGTATAACAATATTCTTCTATTTTATATCTCATCTCACTGGTGATAAGAGTACTGTGCAGCAACTTGCTTGAGTATGGACCACCGCCTTACCTATTTCTGCCACCATAATGACTATCACGTTCCGGTTCTGAGGGTAGGGGAGCCTTGCATCATAGACCCAACAACCTGACAATAGGACAGTGAAAGCCAAGGCCATTTATAATATGGGAAGCCACTTGTGCGCTATCTTCTCACGTAATAAATGCATCCGTTAATAAAATAATTTATATAGATTTATGAGTATAGTCTAAACTGAGATAACTGAGTGTATGAGTGTACCTAATTTTATTAACTTCCATTCCCAGTTATTTTTATACTTATTATGTCGCCTCTGTGGTCTAGCGGCCGGGTGTTGGACTTGACTACATGAGGTCCTGGGTTCGAATTCCGGGTCGGCCAACATTAAGAAAATTGGATTTTTCCAATTTTCTAATTTACAAAAAAATGTTGGTCGGGATTGGAAATGTGCCCGGTTGGCGATAGGCTTGCCACCTATCACATTGTGGGACTTCGTGTCTTCGGCTAGTCGTGGGTGCCTTGGTTGTACCTCTTACTACCTCTTCGGGGATATGGGAGTGAAGATACTTGACTTTTTATGTTCCATTCCTAGATATTTTTATGTAAACAGATTTCTGAAGCGATTCCTTTTTCATCTAAAAGATTGTATAGGTAGACACTTCTAAGGTCCCTGTGGTGGAACCACGTCTGGTTCTGATGATGGAATTCCCAGTGAAATTGAAGTCAGTTTGTATTAGCTTATATTATTTGTTTAAGTTTGGTTCAATCGGCTGAATTAACTTGAAATCGATTCAGTACATTTTTGCTAAGTAGGTATTTTACTAGATACACGAAGTCTGTATAATTATCGCCCAATCCTACGAAAAAAGTTTCAAATGTAATAAACTTTTAATCCTTAAATCTTTCTTAAAAGGTAAACATTTTTTATGATATTGGAAGGCAAACAAGCAGACAGATATTTCCTGGTGGTAAGAAACTCAAGCCGCCTCGAGACAACAAAGGTGTTAATGGTGCGTTGCCAACAAATGGTGG
>NJDC01058107.1:122347-155499 GCA_002245475.1 Calephelis virginiensis
GACACTTCTAAGGTCCCTGTGATGGAACCACGTCTGGTTCTGATGATGGAATTCCCAGTGAAATTGAAGTCAGTTTGTATTAGCTTATATTATTTGCTTAAGTTTGGTTCAATCGGCTGAATTAACTTGAAATCGATTCAGTACATTTTTGCTAAGTAGGTATTTTACTAGATATACGAAGTCTGTATAATTATCGCCCAATCCTACGAAAAAAGTTTCAAATGTAATAAACTTTTAATCCTTAAATCTTTCCTAAAAGGTAAACATTTTTTATGATATTGGAAGGCAAACAAGCAGACAGATATTTCCTGGTGGTATGAAACTCAAGCCGCCTCGAGACAACAAAGGTGTTAATGGTGCGTTGCCAACAAATGGTGGTACCGATCCGGGTGAGTATAAGTGAAGGGCGTCAACATAAACTACCTACCTGTCGAAAAAAAATGTTTACCATTGATATTAACTATAGATAGGTACCTACCTAAAAAGTAAATGTATTGTTAATTTTCATGTCGCATTAGAGCCCTATTTTGGATAAAAAGTAGCCTATGTTTGAACTCGCATTTGGGATAACAGAAAAGTTGGATTGAAAAGCCCAAATGATTTTCTCAAAAGAATATATTTTCAATTATTATGGCTTGATTTACATTTTAACAACTTAGAAATTACTTAATAGATCATGAAACTAATAATACAGCTACAGCAATCGAATAATTGAAATAATAAAACAATAAATAAACATTAAACTTCTCACTGCTACTTAACAATTGTAATAGTGATTATAAACTTTTAACAATTAATTATGCCGATATATATTCTTTTCATAACATTTATGTATTCATAAATTTGACATTTAGATTAAAACATAACAATCACGTTGCACGGATTCGCGAGAGGCTAAGCTTTCTAATATATGCTTTAGAAAAGCTTTTATTTTGATAATTAATCTATTACATATGATTAAATACTTAAATAATAGCTACATGGCTCTGGCTCTGAGGCGTACCGTCTAAAATTTGAGGTTACCACTAAAAGTGGGAAAAAAATTCCCTTAAAGGTGGGAATTTTTTTACGCCACAAAAATTTTTTCTACACAAATATTATGCACAATATGGATTTATAAATAGACTTATGGAATACAGGTGTTACGTAGTTTAACAGAAATTTTTATGTTTGTAATATTTAACAATCACCTGTTATAGTATGACTTTATGATTTCATTGCTGGCGATACAGTATGTAGAGCATATTAATATGTTTTAATTTCTAAATACCAATGTCAATATCTGTGAGAATCGTCTTTTTATATTATTTTTTAGGATTAGACTTCCATCGAAAAACAACCTAATTTTATACAGTACGCAGCAGAGTCGAAGGCATCGAATATTGGGGAACTATCAAGAAAATAACACTATATAGATGGGTTAAACTATTATAATCACACACACAAAGATTTCCTTCACGAATCTCAAAACTAAATAATTGTTTTCACAACGCTCAGGGCGATTATTCACGAACCTGATCATTTTCGATGTTTCATTACGTTGATCAAAAATGTTGACACATATAGTAACTTTTTTCGGAACAAACGAGCGGCATTAGGATTAAATCGCCTGCGATCTAGCCGAGTTACGCCCGCCCGTTACAGAACCTTAACATTGCACTAACATTATCAACTATACGAACGTCAATAAATAAACTACTCGCGAGATATCTTTGGAAACGTCCGGTTGACTACTATATTGTGTCTATAACCTTACAGGATTTCATATGGCTTTTATTGCACAACATATTAACATATGGGGATATTGGCCGGGAATATTATAAGCAACACAAATTTCGCATTACCCGCATTTAGTTTTATATTTTTTAATCACCAGAATCAAAAACCTTTCGTATAATTTGTTTACGACCAGACAAAATCGATTAACATCATGCTAATAACAATATTACTAAGCACAATGACGTTATAATAATCAAGCATCTAAACTACAAATTCTCCACTAGTATTATACTGTATTGGCTACTCGTCTGTAAGCTTTACATCATAAAATTATTAATATGCTTCCACTGAACAAATTATATTACACATTTTCCGTTGTACCTTCCATTCTTACTAGATACTAATTTAAAGCATAACATTTTTATAAACAAAGTTGGGTTAGGTATATCCACAAAATGATAAATTATTTTTTACACACACTAAAATGCAACCATAATAATCAAATCACAGTGAAAGTGTTACATAAATTATGCTCACTAAATATTAACACTAAATTACAAACGGACACGACAACAAAAATACAATGCGCTACAACCTAAATGAATATCTTCGACGGTTCAACTATCGGAGTCGTACGCGACGGATCGACGATGGTGCGATCCGACGAGTACACGGTAAAAAAAAACGACGAATTCTAAGAGTGCCGTTACGTTACTCTAGATTTGAACCCCCTAATGAATAAAAAAATGTTCGTTATTAAAATTTCGACTTATTTCTTCACTAAATTTCGTTATTAAAATTTCAATTTTTAGACCCAGAAAGGTTAGTACTTTTCGTATTTTGATCAAAATTCCTAATCTAAAAAAGATATTTAGCTAATTATGTAGCCATAATATTTTTTATCTTAAAACATATTTTTTTTATTTAAATTAGGTTTTCAGATCAAAATATAATAACTATTATATTTCGATATTTTATATTAAATATTTTATATATAAATATTATATAATATTTTTTCAATTGTAGGACGACAAAGACTGGAGGAAGGTTATTGTAGATCTCAAGCTCAAGCCCAAGTCGTTACCCATGCGCTGTCATTTTGACAGAAAACTATGAACTGACAACTTAGATAATGAACTGTCAATTCTGAATCATGACTTGGGTTTAATTCATATTTCATTGCAGATTTATAAAATAAATTCGAAATTTTAAAGTCGATACACATTTAACACAATGTTCGATCATTTCACTTTTGACAATAAGCAAAACTTTTGACAGCTGTCAAATACAAACCGGGTGCAAATCGAGCGTAACGCGGGGGGCAGTGACATCGACAACTGGCAACACCAATAGACGGCGCCCAAACACAATTGATCCGTTATACAAACGTCTACAATAACATTATTACAATGAATTTTCAATTACAAATATGTTCTAAACTTTTCTTAACAACAATATTAATTTGAATTGACTCAATCGTAATCGGGAGAGCCGCGGCTCGCCTGACGACCGACAATTGACTAGGATTCAGTTCTCGCGTCGCCCGGTCGACCGTCGCGCTTCTAAAATTCGTAGAATTGGTCAAGTTTCAGTGCGTTTGACTAGAAATGCGCGCGGATGCGTATCAGGACCGTGGCGTACCGAGTATAAAACGTTATCAGACTCAAATGTTAATGGAAAGACCGACTTGTAAAAGTGTCGTAGTCTTCGTAGCAAATTTCATAAGACGTGTAAAGCTTGCCGGGGCGCGTTCATATGAAGGTCCAGCACTCCATGATCTTGACGACGAAGTCCTCGCGCGTCGTCAGCGGCTCGTTCCCGTACGTCGTACAGCGCTGTGTGCGGCCCAGGTACAGGTCGCCGTCAAGCCACAGACCGAACTTGCCGCTGGTGGATAAACATATACGTTTAGAAAAACATATTTTTATTATATTTGAAGGCTAAGCAGACGGATTTTCTGATGCTAAGAAATGCATGCCGTCTAGAGACACCAAAGGTGGTAATGGTGCGTTGCCAATCTGAGGCCGGGATGTTAGGACTCGAGCAAAATTAAGTTTATCGGCTACCTTATCCTCCGAACCGGAACACGTCAACGGCAAGCGCTGACGTTATGGCGGCAGGAATAGGTAAGGCGGTGGTACCAATCCGGGCGAGTCGCTGCAAAAATCTACCACCAAGTTAGATGTCACAGTGTTAGTAACGGTAAGCCTGTGCTCGCCTTTTCCGAGCTGCCTTACTGAAAGGCAAATGGTCTATTCTGCAAAGAAGCCCGGACCAGCACGTGAGGTTTGTTTTCAACATAATTATCTAGAAAGTATCTTACCACAGTCACAAAACTCACTACATGAGATATGATGTTGAGTTATAACACTAAAATTAAAAATGTTCGAAAACCTCAAAACCTAACCCCACTTTAATTACAATGAACTCGATCACGACAGCTTTCAAACAAAAATCCCCATCGAAATCAGTCCGTCGTCACGCACGCACGCTCGAACTAACGCACACACAGAAGCGTCAAACTTTTTTTTCCCGTCTGAGTCTAAAAAATTGAAGGCAATATAAATTACAAGCACGTTTCTTAGATTTAAATGATTATCGGTTTGTCTGTTTGGTCATTAATCGCAGTAAAAGCACACAACCAATTTGATGGGACATTTCTCTGTTTGAAAGTTAAGGACAACATTTGACATACATTAATGTAGCACATGGCAGATATCCAAGGAATTCGTTTCGTAGTTTCTTCTTCTGAATGGCTAGGTTTGGCTGCGGTGGTAGTTTACAGAAGATAGGGTTAAACTAAATAGCATTTTAAAATAGTTTGTAATCATTTCAGTAATTAATTTAGTTGCATATAAAAAATAGTATATCATGCTCTTAGGAGTTGTTTAATTTAATTCCAGCCGCTGATTTCCACCTTCGGACATCGCGTCAGAGCTTAAAGTATCATGCCCATCATCTTGATGCGTGGCGATCTCCAACTGTGCGATTTCGAAGACATTTCTTACCTCGCACAACACCTTTGTGGAATCAGTTACCGAGGGCGGTATTCCCAAACGATTATGACTTAGGAACTTAGAAAAGAGCGTACTCATTCCCTAAAGGTCGGCAACGCATCTGTGATGTCCATGGGCGGCGGTGATCACTTGCTCGTTTGCCTCCTCTTATATAAAAAAAATCTTCGATACTCACTCTCCAGCTCCGATTGATATGTTGTCGTTGTTTCCCCGAATAAAGTACATGTTGTCTCCCGTCCACCCCCAATATTTGAACTTCGTTTTCATTGGTGGCTCTGAAAATGTCGAAAAAATTAGCTCCTTTTCTAATCAATGTGGGTCTCACTCTCAGTTATTTTATAATGGATGGTTAAACTATAATAAAACATAGCTTATATTACTTCTAAATAGTGTTATTTTTGAAGTGAAAAAGATTTCATGATCGAATCAGTGTTTTCTAGGATTATAATATTAAAACCATCAAAAACCATTTTTGTAAAGGAATGAATCGTTTAGCAGCTGTCAGGGTTCTTCGTAAAGGAACATGAGCTATAGTGTAGCTTATACTATACTTTATTTTTTAAACAAACGAGAACCAAAAAAATGTTCTGCATTGCTATTGGTCCACGTAATCAACAAAGTTAATTTTAACCGATTAGAACGCTTTGTGCTCATTGTCAAATTATAAAGCGCATTCTGATTGGTTGAAATGAACTTTATGTTGATTACGTGAACCAACAGAAACGCAGTTAAAATCATGGTACTCGTTTGGTTAAATAAACCTATAGGTATTTAATTGAGTTTCCAGCTTGTAGGGATCCACAGCTTCGCCTATTCCTATATCATAATGACACTATCACGTCCCTGGCCAAGACTAGGGTGGACTTGCACAATGCGCATCCGACCAAACACTCTGGATACAGGATCACGATGTCCATACAACATCTATGGCATATAGATCATGGTAATTTACCAGTAGAAGAGCCATGCGCTTGCTAACTATCTTATGCCGTAAATACCTTTTATATCTTACCTTCTTTCTCCTCGGTCTTTTCATCTTTGTCGCCATCCTGGTCTTTGATTTCTTCTGTATTTGGTTGTGATTTCCGCCTCGAGTCGTCCGGGACCCTTTGGAATGAGAATAGGAAAGACTCGCCAGTGCCGTAGAAATGTTCGGAGGGCCTCAAAGCACATGACGTCAGCGCTCCAAATACCTGTAAGTTATGTATAAAACCAGAGATTAGTAAACTTTGACTACTACTACTAATTTAAAATATGGAACATATTTTGCATTCGTAGATATTTCCTTTTTTTTCTATTTTATTAGTAAACATAGACTAAAGTACTCCTCTGTGGTGGCTTAGCGGTCTGCAATCGGACTTTACTTCTTAAGGTCTTGGGTTCGATCTCCCCCGGTCGGGGAATAAAAAGAAAATGTTAATTTTCAATTTTCTAATAAAAATAAACTCGCCCGGGATTGGATATGTGCCCGGTTGGCGATAGGCTTGCCATCTATCACACTGTGGGACTTAGTGTCTTCGACTAGTCGTGGGTGTTCCGGTTTAGTCTCTGCGTACCTCTTTGAGAATTTAGGAGTGAAGATACATTCAAGCACTCCAAAGTTTAAATTGACATTTTAGTCTGTAATGCGCTGCAATATAGGCTTTATTAATAAAACAGTACTAGTAATATACTCTGGTCTAGCGGTTCAGTTGTCGGGCTTGACTGTATGAGGTACCGGGTTCGATTCCTGGGTCGGGCACCAAAAAGAAAGTTGGGTCTTTGCAATTTTCTAATAAAAAAACGTTGATCAGGATTGGATATGTGCCCGGTTAGCGATAGGCTTGCCACCTATCACACTATCATATATCATTGTATCAGCCTTGTTATGCCTCTGCCAACAACTTCGGGGATATGGGCGCGAAGATACTTACTTATTTAATTTATATATTACTAGCTGACCCGGCAGACGTTGTTCTGCTGTATTTTTAATGTGATTTTAATAAAAGTGTGGTGAGTCACCCTTATCATTTAGAATTATGAAAATAGATGTTGGCCGATTCTCAGACCTACTCAATATGCTCACAAAATTTCATGAGAATCGGTCAAGCCGTTTCGGAGAGTATGGGAACGAACATTGTGACACGAGAATCTTATATATAAGATATAGTAATAATTATTTTATGTTATCTCATAGACATCCATGTCCCTGTCCAATTAGTTCCAAGTTCTTTTGGCTTTATAAGTATTAATAAAAGATGGGCAAAGGTGGTCGTCACATACACTTTCTGATAAGTTGTATGCGATAGATGAATATTTTTTTTATCACCACTGCTGGTGATAAAGTAATCACTCGTCTAACACGTACCTGCAGCACGGTTAAAACATTATACCATCACTACTCAAAGAGTATATAAATACTACGTATTAAGGGGCGGGACTTCCATAGATACATAGCAAACCCGAATTTGTATAAAGTTTACTTGAAAAATTATAACCCGTATAATTTTAAAGTAAGTCTAAAGGCATTCAGATACAAGGCAACTAGTGTCATATGATTTGGGCGAATAAAAAACATAGCATACTTATTTTTTTAATTTTTTTATATGAAAGTTGCGCCAAACTGTCACTACTACTGTAAAATTAAGTCTTAGCAGCTTCTTCATACATGCGTACCTACGCTAATATACAAACCGTAATTGTTTTCTTTTTGCAATTCCACATATTTTGTTTTAACATAGATTTTGTAACAACAAAGATAAGTTTAGCGTGCTGTGTGTGGCATTAACTTCTCAACGGGTAAACCGATTTCGATGCGGTATTTTTTGTTTGAACGCTTATGTGATTGAGATGGTTTTTAGCTACCTTGCATATAGTTTTTGTCGGGGACCGGGGACAGTTATAAATTTAAGAATTAAATTTCGGATTAAACACGTTTCAAGTTTATTTTATTTTCTTTTTACGTAGTTAATCTTTGAATTTAATTTTATTACACACTATGCTCAGAGCGAAATCGGGCCGGTCGCTAGTTTCTCATAAACAGGATCTATTAGATTGCAGGACTATGCTTCCATATTCGATCGTTTCCTTATTTTATATAGAGTTACATAAGAGCATAATAAATAATCCAAAAATTAAAAAAATGAATGAACTCCCGAAAAAACTATAAACCATCTCGAACACGTCAGTTTTCGAACAAAAAGAACACGTCTAAATCGATCCATCCGTTCAAAAGTTATGATGCCACAGACTGACATACATACGCAGATACATTTTCCGTCAACGGCTTTGTTGCCGCTTTACATTGCTTTACAGCATTATGTAGTGTTCTATTTTTTACCCGACTACGAGGTCATATCTTTAAGGATGCTCCATACTAATATCATAAATGCGAACGTCTGAGTGTATTTCTTTTAAGTTTTCAAGACTTTAACACATTTACTTAGTTAAAGATCCGCGTTCGAACGTTACGAAATGGCTATTTTTTTTAAATTAACCTTTGAAGCATTATAATGGGGGTAAATGTTTAAATAAAATAATAAATATTCCTCGCTAGATAAACATTACTAGACTAGCCCAATTTTAGAATGGTTCAGAATTGACGACACCTTCGATCTAAAACGTAATTATAAATAAAAAAAATGTTACTTTTATTCTACGCAAAATACAAGAAGCATGGATATAACGCAAACAGGATATTCAACTGATTGCTGCGGACCGCTATCGCATGCACAGGCTGATGACGTCACGACTCGTACTAGGTACAAACACAACGTGACAATAACTGAAGTATAGCGATCTATTTTAAACTAATGTTTATAGAAATAAATATCAAAATTTAGTAAAAATATTTTATATCGCATTACCACTCCAGACTCAACTTCATTATAGTAAAATTTGAACGGTCCTTTAAAAGTTACCCTGTATATTTAAACAAAGATATGCGCCTAAACCTAGGACATGGCAAGACCTAAGGCAGACCGTTAAAAATGTTAAAGAATGCAACTCACGTTATTATCTGTGTCCTGTATGACGAGGAGCACGGGTGTGTCAACGCGCTGCATCTTCCGGTACATGGAGGAGAGAGAGAATCCGTGCTGGCTGGTGCTGAACGCCAGCGACCACATGTAGCCCTGCGCACGCGCGGGGAGGACGCTGCACAGCTTCTCCCTGGGGAAATAAATTTATAACATCATTTATAAAGATCATTATAACGAAGATACATATCACGAAGAACGCAGTATGAAATTCGTCGATAACATACTGTAGTTTATCTTGTAGAGTGTTACAAGTAATTTAGGAACTAATTTCTCTCATACGTCGATAACGAAGCTTCTTTCAAAATACTGTTGTTGTAATGGTACATATGTATCATAATAATGATAATGATAAAATTGTATAATGGTTCATAGATTAACACGGATGACACAATTCACCATTTATCCGGTCGTTTGCAGATATCATGATCCTAGACTGTTTTAATCTATTATCAATGTCATTTTAATACTGATAATAAAATACTACATTGATTATTAGAGGTCTATATTCCAGTAATAGTGATAAAATAATAGTTTAAGTAATGACGAAATCAATTATTAGACAAAATCAATTTACTTTTATTCAATAAGTACCTATTGCACCTTATATTTTAGTCCAAGTGGGTACATTTTGAACTGTGGTTATGGTACAGTGAGCAACGCAAATATCTGACCCCAAAGAGATAAACACTACGTAATAAGAGGCGGGACTTCCATAGATACATAGCAAACCCGAATTTTGTATGAAGTATACTTAAAGTGACACATGACACTTGACAGATAGGTATAACCCGTTTAATTTAAAAGTAAATCTAAAGGCATTCAGATTTAAGGCAACTAGTGTCATATGATTTAGGTGAATAAAAAACATAGCAAACTTAATTCTTTTATTTTTTTATATAAATGTTGCGCCAAACTGTCTGACCCCTTAACAATTTTTTTAATGTTAAGAAAGGGACAAGAACACAGCTATCCTGCCTCATTTGAATCTCGATTTCATTGAATTTAGAATCATATGTCATTTTAGGTGCTCTTAAAAACAGTGCTAAAGGATGATGGAAATAGATACTGTGTAGTATTTCATAAGCACTTGCACTGTGATAGCTTGTAATTAGATTAGAAGTAAGCGATGTTTATCCCGAGTGCAACATAAATATCTGCTCCCTTTCTCTACCTGCAACTACACTTGCGAAGTATTTTACCCGTGTTGGCCCGGGTCTCCTGTGTAGAATACGTCTCTTATGGTCTTGTCAAACTAAAAATCTAAAGGAGCAGATATTTGCGTTGCATTATATAGTAACTCGAGATAGACATTTAAGGTGCCTCAGAGTACAAGTTCTGATGAATCTGCACAGGATCTTTTTTGTGTCTACAGTTGGTTGGCCCTTCAAAAGAGTTATTAAACTTTGGCACTTACATTTTAAAATATTCTTACCTATGATCCATGGTGAAAATTTCCGAAACTCCAATGAGGTCGGGCGGCGAAAACTCCATGTCGACAGACGCCCCCGACGAATATAATGCCCGTCGCAGCTCATCGCTCATAGACAGCACCTACCACATTCAACTCTGGTTAATTACCATTATTTTTAAACAATCACATGACACGAACTTAAAATGCCAATTTTAAGGGTGTTCGAACTCACGGTTTTAGGCTAAACCAAATGCAGCGAACGTTTCAAGACTAAAACACGTATCACACAAAAGACTGTGCGCCCGCTTGTGTATCTATTTCCCTACTAATATAAACATGAAAGTCGGTCAGTTACGCTTTCACGGCTAAACCGCTGAACCAATTTTTATCAAATTCGATATTAATAGCTATTACTTAGGGTTAAAACATTGGTTTTTATTTCTTGCTCGAGTCGCTCCTCTTACAGCACGGTAGGAGTACCGTTAAGGACCGGGCCGTAGCCGAGGGTGTGATGTCGAATGCCAACGCGATCCCATCTCGCTCCTAGCCGGGCTAAGGTCATAATGTGGTTTTTAGTCGGTTCGAGTCCGATATAACCCGTTGTTCTCCCCCAAGAGCGGCTGGTGTCCGGGGGGATTTTCCACACTTAAAAAAACGTGATAACCGTGTGATTTGTCGGTAGCCTTATAATAATATGTCCAAAGAGACTTCTCGTAGTTTTTAGAAAATTTCAGAGACGTGTTATGTGCACGTGAAATATTCTATTTTCAAAAACGGCTACGCGGCTACGCATGCGACCGACATTTTTTTTGAATGACTAATTTGTTGCTAACCGCGACGTTTTTACAACTTTACCGGGCGACAAGACCGACATCAGATAAGGTCTCTTATATGCGACGGTGCCTTTTTAGCCAGAAACCGTGGGTTCGTATCTATCGGGAGATATGTTAAAATTTATATCATCAGCACGAGAAAAATGTGTCATAAACAAGAATTTATATTACCAAAATTAAAAACCCGTCTTATCAGTAATAAAACAATTCGGTAGTTCATTAAATTATACACATAAGTATAAACGCCCACACATTAAAACTACCTACGAGTATTAATAGCCTCATTGCATCTTAATAAACATGGACTAACATAAGAGTAAAAATTAATCGATATTTTAGTCTATTACATTGTAATAAAGACTATAATACCAGGCTGAACCTTGGAGTACATTACTCCGCGTTTATTAATAAGATGGTATAAATCTAAGTTGACACACTTTATTATTATTGTTTATTTATACTTTTTAATTTACATGGATTATTAGATTAAAATATCAACTTAAAAATAATTCATAGACAAAGAATTATTATTAGATATATTAGATTTTTTTTTTATTTTCGTTTTGTCATGACGTGTGATGAGTTAATAAAGTATTTTTTTTTCATAAATTTCTATAAAGTAGGTAGTTTAATATATCGGACTGTACTTATGCGTGTTTTCAAAAACGTCTCTTACGGGTATATATAGAAATATCACTATGAGAAAGAGATTTGGCACTTGGATTTGTTGACATTTACAAATTGTATTCATGACATGTTTTTAACTCCACATCACGATAAAACTTCTAGACCAATTATGATAATGTTTTTAATAATTTAAGGACACGGAATTGACTTAAAATCTATGCCATATTTGATGCAAATCAGACGTTAAAAAATATAGCACAGGCGAACTCGCGGTCACATTTTAACAATAAAAGATAATAATATAAAGAGTATAAACGTAACTTTCTCTAGGGCGTGCTGTTAATACAATACTTTCTATTACCCAAAAAACAAATAAAAAATACAACAAGAAACACTCAAAAATTTGCTTTAAGTAATGTAAAGGATTCGATCCCGGGATCCTAAAGCCCCGGATCCCGGTCATATTTCAGTACCTTTTTTTCGGGATTAAATTTCATCCCGGGATTTTTGGGATTTACATGTTTTATAAAAATGTTAGTAATGTACGTGAAAAGAAACATCGTTACATTCATTGACGTTTTGACGGTCATTTTGTATACACTGCCGATTTTATTTGTTTTTGCTAAGGAACGGTACGACCGTATTACGTGTAAAAAACCGCTTCACGTCGTATAAGTTTTGGTATTTTTGTAAATTGGTGATATTCAATGAATATAAAAAAATAACAATCTGTCTGAGTAAACATAGATGGAAAGCAGCTAATGTTATTTTCTGTAGCTTTAAAAGGTTTTGTTTATGTTGGGCATAAACTTAAATGCTCTTTTCATTGCATTTAAGTTTTATGAAGAACACAATGCCATTATCCAAAGAAAGTTTTTATATCAAACATTTAAAGTTGAAGATATTTTATCACTGTGATTTATAAAGTTTTTAGTCTATTTAATTTCAAATATGTGTATAGACAGTAATCTCTTTAGCATATAGTATTTTTATAGTATGTCTAAACAAGTTTTAAGAAGACGATTTTTTTAAGAGTTTATTATAAAATAAAATAAAGAAACTAGGCAATTCTGTAGTGAGTGACAGTCCCTTGTTTGTTTATTTTATCAGAAGTATAATTACGTTTTGTTTTTTAACGATTTAAATTAAAAGTTAATTTTGAAATTTTTAACGACATTTTGAACTGTCTTACCACTTTTTGTAAGGTACATTTCACCAATACGATCCCGGGACTATCCCGGGATTAACTGTAGGTAATCCCGAAATCCCGGGATTAAAAAAATCGACCGGTATCGAAAGCTCTTGTAGTGGGCTACACGAAAAGAAACATTTATTACAACATTACTAACACCTATAATTTTAGTATCGCCTCTTCGGTTTAGTGGTGTAGCGAAGACATTGAATATATGAAGTCTCGAGTTCCATTCCCTGGTCGGGCTAATCAAAATGTCTTATCAACTTTCTTGTAAAATACGATTGAATAAGGCACCGATATCACATTGTGGTATTATAAGTACCTTCGGCTAGTTGTGGATGCTCTGGTCTTACCTATTTTTAACTAAAACTTACCAATGTTTTTATAAGAAACGTTCATGAAAACAAGCTTATTAAAATTCATAAAATTGTTAAACTAAGAGTAAACTACTTACAGAAGAAACACTTAATAAAATGAATAATGCTTTCACATTTTTCATAAACACATTTTAGAAAAAAATCAAACATATTATTTCATAAAAAATAAAACGTAGAAAAAAATAATTTAATTATATCATAGAATCAAATTAAAAGTATCTTTAATTTCAAAGGTAATAAAATACTTCACACAATACATAAAAATACTATTTAAACTATCAAAAATCTATAAAGTAACATAACTGGATATTATATTTAAAATTCTCACATAAATTTTCACCACAAGTAGCCAATAAAAAAAGTGGATGTTAAGAGAAAAAGTAATGAACTCTTAAACTAATATTAAAAAAACATGATTGTCTTATACGAAACATATTATAAATATTTACTTAAACAGTTTATTGCTACCGTTAAGATAATTAACATTTAGGGAGCGCTCTCACTAAAACCTATAACATATTAATGCACAAAACTTGTGATTGGCAAAATTAATACCTATTGGCATCTTCGTCACGCAGTTTTGTTCTAAAAATGCAAGTTTTTTAATACACAAGTAGTACAATTATTAAACCTCGAAATTTTGGATGCAAATGCCAAAACCCTTACCAAATAATAATAATATTATATATAACACCTTCGACCTAGAACACTAAACACAAACATCTGACCCTCTGCACGTGTTTATGGTAATCAACAAAATTATATACATATACAGTTTGGACTGGATAAGTGACTTCCTGTCACATCACTTTCTCTTTATTGTAACTTTGGCGTTGTCAAGAAAGTTAACTTGTTGCAAATTCAATTAAGAGCTTGCCTACATATGTAGTAATAAGTAAACGTGTTAATTTCATAAGCAAAAGTGTACGAGCATTACATTTTTAGTATTTTGGTGAGTGCGCTCCCTAATACATTGAAAAAAAAAATACAATATAATTATAATACATTGAAATTGAAGATATCCTATAAAAAACTGTGCAACATGCTGAAATATTGAGCATAATGAAAGATGAATTGTGTGACATGGAAGTGGGTGGTTGAAAACAAGATGCACATATGATATGAGCTATTTCCTATGTATTCTGGATGTTACTACAGTTCACATTCAACATTCAGTGTCCAGTACGTGCGTACTACATTCTCTAATAATTGGCTACGTAGACGTACGTGGATATTATCAAACATAGCTACGCCTCGTTGGTCGAGTGGCTAGCGTACAGGCCTAACTACATCGACCAACCTCGAGGTTCGATTCCCGACGGGGGCAGGCATTTGTGTGATGAACATTTAGATGTATGCATTTCCGGGTCTGAGTGTTTATTAAATTTATTCTGGTATCTATATAAGTATTTCTATGTATTCGAATCGTTGACTAACACCCATAACACAAGCATATAATTTGCTTAATTTGGGGTTAGATTCAATTTGTGTAACTTGTCTAGGGATATTTAATATTATATTTATTTATTTATTATAGCTGTGGGTCTGGGATCTTTTGCAGAACAGACCATCTGCTTTCCTGCCAGGCAGCTCGTAAAAGTCGAGCATATGCTTACCGTAATTAACCCCGTGACATCTGACTAGGTGGTAGAGTTTCGCAGCGACTCTCCCGTGTTGGCACCTTCGCCTTATCTATTCCTATCGGCATAACGTTAGCGCTTGCCGTTGATGTGTTCTGATTTGGAGGGTAAGGTAGCCGGCCTTTTGCTCAAGGCCTAACATCCCGGCTTCAGGTTGGCAACGCACCGTTACTACCTTAGGCGTCTCCAGAGGGCGTGAATTTCTAACCATCAGGAAATCCGTCTGCGTGTTTGCCTTCCAATATCATAAAAAAACACCGGTTTAGTTATACTTGGTATATGTACATATATACAAGAAAATCGAAAATTTTTACCATTTGCAATATTTCATCACCATATTTCAATAGCATATCGTGTAAAATACAATTTCTGTAATCAGAGTGACGAGGAATTATTTTATAGATAAAATACATACATACACAGATATATAAATAGATACACCACTTAAGTTTATGTTGCCTCTTAATTTTATTACAACATCCATAAGCTTAGAATGTTAATCGTTATGGTACAGTTAAAACTTAAACTACCCGTTAGTGAAAAACTAGTTTTGAATTTCAAAACTGTATTTTTAATTTTATGGTTAAAATTGTTTTTTTTTCTGCTGCTATTAAATACACGTCGCCTATGAGATTTAAGAGTTGTAATAACTAAAGGTGGTGATAATTTGAATAATTTGATTTTGTGGTCCGACGCTATGTCCATGCGAGGTCTCGGTTCGATTCCCAGGTCAGGATACTCAAAAATGTATTTTTTTAAATGTTCTTATGAAAAAAAAAACGAATCGGAATTGGATTAGTTCCCAGTTGGCTATAGTTTTATGAGACATAAGTACTTACGACTAATCGTGGGTGCCCAGGTTATAGCTCCGCCTACCTCTTCAGGGATACGGACGTAGACTTTTGTGATCATTATGATGTATGATGAGATTAAAGGAATTTAAATTTTAGATAATTTTATTGATGTCTCAAAGAGAAATAATTTCCAAGTTCTAAGTATTTATTACGACTAAGGAGTCCATCGTCAAACGAAAGGACTGACATCCTAATCTTTTTGTTATAACTAATGACGCAGTAACTTTAAGCGCTTGCAACTACTGCATTACTCGCATGATGTTTGAAGAACTACAAGTTTGTGAAGCATCGCACGCTTTTTTTATTATCTCCTATGATATTAAGTATTAAATACATGAGTCAAGGAAAGGTCAGCGACGCACCTATAACATCTATGGTGTCTAAGTCATAGTTGTTTCTTACCATAAGAAGAGCCGTGAGCTTCTTCGCTGACCTCTAACATAAAAAAAATGCGCTTTATATAAAATCAACAAAGTGAGTCATCACTCGTCGGTCATAATGTCATTAAAATATTTTAGTTATTTTCGTAAAATATATGAATTAGTATTATATCGAATATATATAAGTATTGTAGCACGTGATCATCTCATAATTTTTATAATAAATAAAACCTTTGGTTAATGAAATTCTTTAAATTTTATAAATTATTCATATATTTTCTTTACATTTGTCTATTTCCGTCTGACACAATTCTTTTTTATATTTTTTCATTCTAAATATTTTAAATTTATATTTTTTAAGTATGTTTTCTTTCGGCTAAAGTCAGGACAGTTTGCATCGTAATGCAACTTCTAGGCTCTACAGTATTATAGTCTGTGCTCATCTGGGGTTGAACTTGGCGGTAAAATGTTGGAAATCCTTCCTTGATATTTAGGTGGGACGGGCTGCTATAATTTCATAATCTAACTTTAAAGTTAATAATGTTTACTTTTCCGAAATTTCAACACAGCTCACGTTCAGTTATAATGTCACTTAATTTGTAGAATCAAAAGGTAATTTGCTGTGATTAATAGACAACAGATGCTATTTCCTACAAATTCCACTTTCTCCACAAAACAACTAAAAAAATATTAATTAGTGCTAATTCCACTAATAATATCATCAACATAATAGTACATTTACATAGTCGGAAATCTGCGTATTTTGTTGTAACATAACTTTTTTCTTCTCTACATATTGACTTCCGCTAAATTGAAGTATTTATCTACAGTACAAATATAATCCATTTTAAACTCCTTACCCCACAAATACACTGGACGGTGCCTTTCTGACAAACAGAAATAGATTTCCTTCTAACTGCTATCCTGACGCCGACCTTATGCACTTTGCGAATTTTCTCCACAAACTTCCGCAATATTTTAGTAACCATGATTGCTTTTTAAAAAAACGAAACTCTAATATATCTTCAGACAGTAACCATTTTTAACACTAAATTTATTAAATAAATTATCATATTAAGTTTAATAATAAGAAAACAAAAGGCTGGATCCCTATTAAATACATGGCGAAGTTAAGCCACAGGAGGAATGTAATAGTACTAAGATAGACGTGACAATCACTCAGAATCAAACTTAAGACTAATTATCGGCAGCTTTATGGCGGCTAAGTAAAAGTTTATCTCGACAGGCGTTATCAGAAACATTTTACGATCCGAGATACCCCACCCACAAAGCATTCATAGGATTAGGGGACAGATTATGCTTAATTTATAGCTTGATGCATGGTGTTTGCGAAAACATTGTTTGTTATTGTCATTTTACACATTGTAAGATCCTCCTGATGATAAGAGACAACCGTAGTCTATAGACAACATACATAGATGCGCCACTGTCCAGTGGCCGGCTACGTCTAACAGGGGTTCTAGATGGTTGTAAACACTGTTTGTCAAGATTGGTTTGAATCCGTCTCGGCCGTAGATTTAATCCAATTTAATAATAATCGGAAGATGAAAATATAATTTCCTCCAAATTTACCTTTATTGGAAGGCGCGTTTACAACCGTCTCAATAAGGTCTCAAAAAAATAACATTATTCTTGACACTGCTTTTTCACTGTCATATTGTATGGTTTTGGTACGTGTGAAACAAGCCTTATGTGGTATTATTATAGAAATTGTAGGCAAGGACATGATGGTGATAATATACCCCGCATATTGGCGCCAAATATGTTTATGGTTCATTGCCAACCTGAGGATGGGATGATAAGCTATTGCGTAAGTAAGTTTACTGGCTTCGAGTCTATAAAATGACAAAGACGAACCCGAAAAAAACAAGCATTCCGCGCTCTTTTTTTTTCGATTTCGTACTAGTACGAGAAAGACTATAATTATTATAAAAACCCGTACCTATAAAGGTCTCAGCACACATCAACTCTAAAAGGGATCGTCACCGTATCGCCTCGCATCGATCTTTATTGTTTATATGAGACTCCATACTGCAACGCACACTAATCGGAATCGTAACGTAATCGCCGCGGCTTGGAATGGCAGGGTTAATCTTGAAGCTCGATTCATGCAATGTTGGAAATTAGAATCAAATATGTCATTTTAGGTAGGTACCCTTTAACACAATATTGGCGAATTATTAACATTTAGTTAACAGTGAACAATAAATGATTTTATCGGATTCGTAAAATTTTTTTGTAACTTAATGTTAAAAATCCGCTAGTACTGTGTTCAAACGCACCTAAAATGACTTATACGATCCCAATTTCCAATTTGCATGGCATCGAGATTCAAGAGTAACCCTCCAGGCTCGCGGTCGTAAAGCCACAGGCACGGTGTCGTTTAGCCGTAGCAGAGTTGTTGTATAGGAGCTAGTGATATCGTTTGGTTGCGTGCATGCGTTATGTTCACGTCTAATTGACGGCGGGCGAGTCGAAAGGCGATACGGTGACGATCCCTTTCCGAGTTGATATGTGTGCTGAGACCTTTAGACGTAACCGGCCACAGGATAGCGATGCATCTAATATAAGAGTATTTATATTGTCTATGAGCTACGGTTTTATCTTACGCTTGTCTCGTATGCTTTAATGCTTTAATTTAACAAAATGAAAAAAAAATGTTGATGTTTTATCATTCCAAATTTATTTTATTTCAACACAATATTCACTGAACATTTTTTATATGTCCATGTTTTACTACTTCTCCGCCTATTTTATACGTATTGTTGCGTTAACTTTAATTACTTAGAAACTTTTTAACATTGAAGACGAATATTACTTCGTACTCTGTTTCATTAATATTTCTCAATTTGACAATCAACACTAAATAACATTCTACTTTCATAAAATAAAATAATTTTAATGACGTTAATGTAAGGCCTTAAGCGAAATAAGTAATAAGTGTTTTTTGCCCATGTTGGTCCGAACCCGTGACAGCCGAGTACCAGGCAGCTCGTAAGAGGCGAGCATTGGTTAAAGCAGAGGTCAGTACCAACAATACCACTGGTGGTAGAATGTTGTGCAAGAATTTGCCCGATAAGGGATCGCCTCTGTGGTCTAGTGGACTGGACTGCCTGAAGTCCCGGGTTCGAATCCCGGGTCGGGTGACAAAAATTGGGTTTTTCCAATTTTCTAATAAAAAAATGTTGCTCGGGATTGGAAATATCCCTGGTTAGGCTTGCCACCTATCAAATTGTGGGACTTAGTGTCTTCTGCTAGTCGTGGGTGCCCTAGTTGTGCCTCTGCCTACCCCTTCGAGGATATGGGCGTGAAGATGCTTTAGGGATCAACCGCCTTACCTATTCCTGTTGCTATAATAACTTCGGTCGCGAGGGTAAGGCAGGGTAGGCGGTAGACATGGACTTATGGATTATAGCCTTCACATTATCATCATCAACATCGGCCGCAGGACAGCGACGCTGTTACATCTATGGTGTCTCTTATCATCAGGAGATCAGATTCCGATTCGTTCAGTATATTTAGTATAACTCCATAAAAAGGTTCAAATAAAATATACTTTCGAATTACTTAGGTCAAATTATTAATAAGGTTAGTAGAAATTTGCATAATAATATTATTTTATTATGTAACTTTACACAAGTAACAAAAGTGTAGAATTCTTATGTTAATTAAAGGAAAGATTTTAAAAACGAATAATGAGCTATTTGGGAACAACTTTTTAAAATAAAAAAAAATAACAACGTCACATTTGTTATCGACCGTTGCATCGAGGAAATTTAAAACCCTCCTTACAGTTCCCCTAGTAATTACCCAAATTTAAAAAAGAACCACGTAGAAAGCTATTTTTCGACGATGAATAACTGAAAATTTTTGAAGATATGAATTATTGGAGAACTGAAAAATTTTGAAGACATAAATTAATGAGCTTTTTGAAGAAAATATTTCTTTAGAAAAAATAAATACTTCATTTTAATTAATGCATTGAGAATCTAGGAGATCACATTGAGCGATATATTTGTTTTAAATTTTCTTTCATATTAACACCAAGAATACATTGAACTCCCCTCGTACCTACATGTAAAAATGGATAAAAATACAGTGCCGAATTAAGCAAATGTGGGGCCAGCAGCAAATTCTAACTTAGGCCCTTTTGACATTTTATTTCTTAAATGCCTTAAAAATTCCGCTTAGGCGTGGGAACTATTTAATTTTCACCAATAAATGTGAAGTTTGCTATCTTTTTGTTTCAAATAATACAGGTCGGTCTTCAAGAAAATAACATTAGGCGTTATTTTATGTACTGCTAGTACTTAAATACAACATCTAGGTAATAAATTTACTGAAGTTAATAAAAGAGAAAATAACGTAAAACAAAATTGCAGACGTAAGATAGTAGAAAACTTGTAGAATTGTACTTTTAAGGTGATAAGATTCCAGCTGTTCGCTGTCTGCGGATATCGTGCTATGAAGTCATCCAATCGGACACTTAAATTTCTCAAAAAATGAATACCAAAATTTTAATTCCTTACTGTAAATAATTACATTAATATGTTTATCACGAAACAGAAATTATCATTGGACATGCGGAATTAGGAAATGAAACAAGTCTTTCGTTTAAAGGCATTGACATTATTGGGAAATGGCTATACAGATCTGAACATGTGCGTTAATTATAGCAGTTTTGTTGTGTTTATTAATTATATTATGTGTTTACTATGCCTGAAATGCAAAGGAAATAAAGAAATACTAGTAACTGTTTGGGGTTTTCCTTCATGTGAATACATAATTAATTTTACATGTACTTGTATTTTTTTAAACAAGCGCCATCTATCAAATTTTTTCTGTACATTCTACAAGAACTACGATTGTTTCAGAATGAAAATAATGACACGTAAACGTCTCGAAATAATATACATTTCTTCATTTTTACATATAAAATCTTTCAACTCTCAAGAAATGTTTAAGAAACAAACAATTAAGCATGTCCACTTACTTTTAGATTTATGAATTAATTTTTTTTTTGCTTAAAAAAATTAAATGTAAAAACATTATCAATGGATCAATTTATTTTTTTGTGGATTCGGAAAATATTGATGATAAATATTATATTAACAGCCCATTACGACAGAAGGGGGTTATGATATATAATGCAGTTATTGTGCACAGCTTCGTCCACATATGAATATAAATAAAATATAAAGATAAAAAGTAGACTTATATATTAAGGGCCTAATCTATTTCTATGCTAAAATTAATTAAACTCAGTTCAGCCATTTTCACTAGAAACCGGAACATACGCAATACATAGGCGAAAACCTACACCGCATAAACTCTTTTAAATTTTAATAAATACGTCTTGGTCACTTGAGTGACTCATAGAGATGTAGGTAATGTCGCGGGCAAACGGAAACATTAATTTATATTGTTCATCAAATTTAATGACTTATTTGCATCAATTCAAAGTTCTTTTATAAAATAGTGCTATATCTATACACAAAAAAATGAACCCCCATTTCCCGTGGACGCCTCAACCGATGGACCAATTTTGTTAGTTCTTTTTTATGTTAGTTATTGACAGGAGAAGATGGTTGTGAATAGAAAACCAGTACAATTGCAGGAAAAATGGGAAAAACAATTTTTTTCCATACAAACTGTTAGTAAACTCTTTCGCTTTTCTTTTATAAAAAAACTTTTTCTTTTCTTTCCTAACAAACTATTAATAGCTGTTAATACTGATACATGATAAGTTCGCCGAGTCTGTTAGTCGGTTAAATGATAATGCATTAAAATGCCAGTATCTGATTTTTTTATTAGAAGGCAAACAAGCAGACGGATTTCCTGATGGTAAGAAATTCACGCCGCCTAGAGACACCAACGGTGGTAATGTTGCGTTACTTGATGTCGGGATGTTAGGCCTCGAGCAAAAAAAGTTTCCCGGTTACCTTATCCACCTAACCGGAACACGTCAAGAAAACAAAAAACATTCGCAGCTGTTTTTTTATCATTATAATCCAAGTGTTAACAGTAGCAGTGCAGATGTAGGTACAAAATTAGATATCAGATCATCGCGAATTAGTATTTACATTGGTTTGTTTATGACTGTACCCAGTAATGGAAGGCGGTATTAATTACGTTATGATGCAAGCCTTTATAATATCGTGTCCAATTTCTATATTAATCTTTGTAATAGCAAAAGAACTATCGTAGTTTTTTCTCTGTGTTGGTCTGAAGCTCCTTTGTAGAATAGACCATCTGCCTTCCAGCCAAGCAGCTCGCAAAAGGCCAGCATAGGCTTACCGACACTAACAGCGTGACATCTGTCTAGGTAGAGTTACGCAGCGGTTCATCCGGATTGGTACCACCGTCTTACCTATTCCTGTCGCCACGTCAGTCCTTGCCGTTGTCGTGATCCAGTCAAAAGGGTAAGGTAGTTACTTTTGCTTGAGGCTTAATATCCCAGCCTCGGGTTAGCAACGCACCATTACCTTTGGTGTCTTTAGGCGGCGTGAATTTATTACAATCAGGAAATATGTTTGCCTTGCAATATCATAAAAAAAAGTTGTAAACATTAATATCTAATTGAAACATATAACAAAATCATTGTGTTTATTTAGAACTAATCATTTCCAATTGTACAATAATACGCAACATTTTATATTCACAAAAGATTACATCACTTGTAATGTACCCACATGTTTTTGTTGAAATTACTGAATATAGAGTATTTGGCAATGAATTAGGTATTTAAACGCATTTACACTTTTTTGTATATTTTACAACTCTTTTTTTTAACAAGGTCTCGAACTTTAGAAAGTTTTTATTGCCACACTGCTATATATTGCTGGGAATTTAATAACACGTTATTACATTTTTTTAAATATCCGAGTTTAATAAAATATTATGTATTAGTTATGAAGTATAAACAAGCTTTCAAGCCTTGACCTATGGTTCAAGGCCTATGGTTTACGTCGAGTTTTTTTCTAAGATAAAGGAATGTGAAATATAATTAACAGATCATTTGTGGTCTAGCGGTTCAGTTGTTGGACTTGACTGCATGAAGTCCCGTGTTGGATTCCCGGGTCGGGCAACAAAAAGAAAATTAGGTTTTTCCAATTTTCTAATAAAAAAAATGTTGCTCGGCATTGGAAATGTGCCCGGTTGCAGATAGGCTTGTCACCTATCACATTGTGGGACGTAGTGTCTTCGGCTAGTTGTGAGTGCCCTGGTTGTGCCTCTGCCAACCCCTTCGGGGATATTGACGTGAAGATACTTTTTTTTTATAAAGGTGAAAGCTATGTCTTTCCAAATCGTATTTTGCAATTCAGAAGAACAACAACATTTAAATTTCGACTTCATCGTCCAGTTGTTGATGTGTATTTTTATAAAAATCACTTTTAGCATACAAATGACACGCCGACGATCCGAAACGAGGTCGCGAAAACTCGTTTGCCATTGATAAAAAATTAAAATCCACACATAAATAACATTTACAATACAATATAATAATATCTTTTGAATAAAGTCGATAAACGTTTATCGGTACAGAAAAACTTTACTGCTTAAACATAAACAAAACTTTATTCCTTATCGTACACACACAGGTTAATAGGAAACAGTAACACTTGTTTTTTAAAAAACGTTTAAAAACTCGCCAAGTATAAAGACGTATCTGACGAATAAGTATCGTTCTTACTTTTTCTAACGGTACACGTATCTCACCTTTTCATTGTCGAAAGCTGAATCCCTCTCTGTCGATGTGGGCCCCAGCCGCACCATATCTATCCACTTAACAGCGTGCATTTATAACTTTTTAACATTCAACATGTATTAAGAAAAAAAAAACACAACGACATCCGTATTTAGAATCACCCACACCGTTCACGTCGCCTGTGCTCTTTGGCACTGAGCACTATGAATCTTTGCTTATAAACGCTACTAACGAACTGTTAACTGTTAAAATATTCTTAGTGAAGTGCATTTATGAAAATGAGCCGTAACCGCACATACGACGAACGAGTTAAACGCGGTACAATTAAACCGTTTTATACGTAAATATAATAGTTACGGTAGGCGAGGCCGTGATGCTTGGATACTCTGTGTCGACTGAAGAAAGGCACGCCAACCGCGTCAAGGCATTCCGACCCCGCCGCTATGACGACAAAAGCTGCACGGCTCTACCAAGTCAAACCGATGGCGGGGGACCATGTGCTGCCACACGTTCTATGCATTCGAGCACACCAACGTGTTAATGAGCAAAAAATGCCAACACCTAATAAGTACGTTCAATTATAATTGTTATAAAAATAACAAACAGAATCAACTTCAAAACAAATTATAACAAAACAACACTGAATGAACTATAAATGTTTGATTAATAAAAAAGAAGCATCTTCAAACCCGTATCCTCGAAGAGGTAGGCAGGATACCCAAGTGTTTGACTTAGTCTTTTCGGATACGAAAACACTAAGTCCCATACATGATTATAGCCTGTTTGTGAAAATTTCAGATTTCTAACTATCACGATTTATGGGATACAGCCTGGAGACGGACAGATCGACAGACAGACAGCGGAGGCTTAGTAATAGGGTCCCTTTTTATCTTTTGGGTACGGAACCCTAAGAAAATTATACAAAGTTACTACATTCATAACAGCGTATTTTTTAAAAAAAATATAATAAATAACGACGTAAGTACGTGCTAAAACCTTCGATGGGAGACTGCAGATTGCATAAAAAGATTTACGTGATCAATAAGATTTAAAATAAAAAAAAAATATATTGCTACAAGAACGTTTAAAGAAAAAAAATAAAAAACGAAAATGGACGCATTTACAAAGCGCAAAAGTCTAATCTGCAGATTTTTTTTTGACAGCTAATGATACTGAGACGATCCTACATACATTTTATTAATATCCCATAAGTTGTTTTGTTAACTAATGGCAAAATCAATGACGTTGTCAGCATAGATAAAAATGTATGAATTATTAAGTATAACTCAAAAACTACCGGTCGGATCATAACAAACTATCTAAACTGGCCGAGTAGTCGCGTACCAAACATGCATAAAACCATACTATGGAATTAATAATCTCCTCATTTAGAGTCGATTAAAAAGAATTGGCACAGCAAATCTAGATGATATAGGACAAAATCTAACTACAGTCGTTTTTGGTTGTTGATTCCGCCTCGTTCGTCGAACGGCTAGCGTACACGTCTAACTACACTAACTAACTATCGATTCCCGACGGAGGCAGGCATTTGTGTGACGAACATTTAGATGACTGTATTTCCGGGTCTGGGTGTTTATAAAATTTATTCTGGTATCTATTTAAGTATTTATATGTATTAGTATCGTTGACTAACAACCATAACACAAGCATATAATTTGCTTACTTTGGGGTTAGATTCAATTTGTGTAACTTGTTCACAAAAAAAAACTTTGTAAACATTTTGTACAACTATGAGCAACGCTTCGCTACTTTTAGACGAACTACCAACGGTTACACTGACGGATTATAGGAACCGGACTTAAGCCAGTCAATGTGTTACTATCTGTTAATCCGGCCACGATTACGCCGGTGTACCCAGGCTCGCCTCAGACCATTGATGAGATAATGTCCTACCGCTTGTGCAATTGGTCCATACAAATAACTAGTAACTTTCCACTATACATCAGATGAATACCAGAGAAGCAATGGAATGCTTTCTTAATTTTTATAGCTTACAACGCAATGGAACGAAATGTACGTAAAAGTAGGATACACGAGCTGTCGTCCCGTTTTACTAATACGACTATAACAATATCATCTATCTATCTACCTATCTATTGTCGCCGCTGTGGTCTAGCGGTCCGGCGTTGGACTTGAGGTCTCTTTTCTTTAGGTTCTTGAGGTCCCGGGTTCGAATCCCGGGTCGGGCAACAAAAAGAAAATTTGGTTTTTCCAATTTTCTAATAAAAAAATGTTGCTCGGGATTGGAAATGTGCCAGGTTGGCGATAGGCTTGCCACCTATCACATTTGTGGGACTTATTGTCTTCGGCTAGCCGTGGGTTCCCTGGTTGTGCCTCTGCCAAATGCCAACTCGTTCGGGGATATGGGCGTGAAGATGCTTTTTTTTAAATATATAATAATTAAAGTGTGTTGCAATTCTGAGGCTTTACCAGCACTCGGAGACTTCAATTATCTTTTATTTAGACATTATTTAATTATAGATTAAATAATAATCGACATTTATAAGTGCAGCCGGAGGTCCCACGATGAAATGAAATGAAATTTATTTGCGGAATATGTGTTTAAAAGTTGTTACAGAATACTTATTCATACCAACATATTCTACCACATTGTGGTGTGCAAAAATGTAACTTAAATAAATACATTGTATTTTTTATTTTTGTTATTTATATATTTTAACATATAAATTAGTTTAAATATATTTACTACTAGGTTAGCACTAATCAATTAAAGCAAAAATTTTAACGATCGAGTTTTACCCTATCTACTATACACTACCACCGTTTCCAAACCTAGCCAGACAGGAGAAAAAACGAGGAGAAGAAAAAAAGATGTGATAGGTGGCAAACCTAACGCCTACAAGTGGTAGCAAAATACATAATGATAGCACTAAATGTGTTTTGTCTCTTTCTACTACTTGCGTTGAAATAAGATAGCGGTAATACGATATACAGGTAATACAAAGTAGGTTTGGTCACTGTGCAGCAGTTTTCCCATCAATTTCTATCAATTGTGCCGACCACGAAATAATAGCCCCGTATCCTCGAGGTCCGCATCATAGACCGTTGATGAAATGATCTGTTTTATTGTGCAATATGTGTTATGTGTCACACCAACAACTAGTAAAATTCCACTTAACACACGCATGCACATATTTACGCCAAGTCCCTAACGGAGTAGGCAGAGGGCATACAGTGTCAAATGTCACGATCTATGCAGAACTGCCTGTCCATTTCACTTTTATTAGACAAATACCGACTAAAGACCTGAATACTATGTATACTTTTGATTTTTTTATGAAGTAAACCAAAATATTGCCCCGGATTGGAAAAGTGCCAGGTTCGCCACTTATAGCATTGTGGGAATAAATAACTTTGGCTGATCGTGGGTGCAATGGTTGTATCTCTGCCAAAGTCCTTTGAAATACGGTAGTGAAAATACTTTTAAGGAAACTAGACGGATTTCCATAAAGTAAGATGTTTTTAATGTGTTAAAATTTAAAGACTGGTCTGGTTGATCCTCTTAGCTTCTCTTCACCAACCTTTCCGACCCACCCAACACAGGAGCAGAATAAAGCAAAAAATTAGGTATTTCCGAAAACCTAGTATTTTTCTAATGTTTTAAAATGCGTGAGATAGAAAAAAAACCCAATGAGAAATCGGGAAATAGATTGTTTTTTCTATTTGACCTAAATATGACGCTGATAAGATTGTGTCCAGTATGAAAGTTTTTAAACATTATTATCAACATTTTATAATAATAAAATATTGTCATTAGCAATTGTTATAATGTCAAAACCAATTGCGAGTTGCGAAACATTAACTTGTCATTTCATTACATAGTATTAAAGTCGCTTTGCGCTATCTGTCTCTATGTATGCTTACATCTTAAAAACTATGAAACGGATTTTGATGCATTTTTTTTAATAGATAGAAAGATTACATAGGAAGGTTTATATGCAAAATAATATACAAGTTTGTCAACCCTCAATTGTTTCAATAATGTTAAGTTGGTACATATAAATTTCCAAAACTCGACATGTTAGACATGTTTACTATAAGTTTACAAGAAGGATATAGGATTACAGGAAAAGTCGTGTTAGATTCGTTAAGAGTGTAAAGTACCCATCATTTCTAACTTATTTGAATATGAAACACTCGACCCTAAACCCTTTCCGAGATGTTCGACTTTTAATTTTCTTATTGAAAATTCCCGATTCTTAAGGCTACTAAATTAAATTTAGTTTCTTTTGTATCTCTTATTATTATAATTAATATCTGGATAACCGGGCATTGAAAATACCAATATTTTTTTAAATGATTCCTAGCCAGATCGATTTATCGCCCCCGAAACCCTCTATATACTAAATTTCATGAAAATCGTTGGAGCGGATTCCGAGATTACAATTATATATATACAAGCAGAATTACTCATTTAAAGGTTGTTAACATGTGTAATAAAATGCTTTAGGACGTTAATAATTAATGACGACTTCGGATTATGGCCGTAGGAATATTTAAGCAGGTGGATCTCTACCCGGACCAGTAGCAGTTTTACTCCTACCACTAGTAGTCTTGGCAGACATTTAACCTTTGCTCATACACACACACTTTTCTACACAGGGGACCTGGACCAACACGGGAAAAATATAATAAAAACATCAGGTCATTAACTTCAAAGTGAATCACCATATTGGGCTTTAGGAAAGACCTTACTTTTAATAAAGACACGATAAAACCTAAGCTCAAAGTGGTTAACTTCCGCCCAATTTATTATACCGTATACATGAACTGAGATTTATGAGTGCTGCTGATGTCCTTGCAATATTAATCAAGAGATTGGGATTAGTTTAATCTCGTCTAGACTAGAGAACTTCGGTAATACTCGTCACTTTTTAATCTACCCCGTGTTTATTGAGCTCACTGAATTAATACTTTAAAATTATCTGAACTATAAAAGATAAGGACAATTTTTTTTTAAATATTTAAGCCATTATTTCACCAAGTTTCTTGTTACGTTAGTTTGGACATTATATGTTCATGATGTGAAGTTCAAATTTCTCACGGATCATAATAATCGCCTCTGTGGTATAGCGGTTCAGGTGTTGGACTTGACTGCATGAGGTCCCGGGTTCGAATCCCGGGTCAGGAAACAAAAAGAAAATTTAGTTTTCCCAATTTTCTATTAAAAATGTTGCCCGGGATTGGATATGTGCCCGCTTGGCGATACACTTGCCACCTATCACATTGTGGGACTAAGTGTCTTTGGCTAGTCGTGTGTGCCCTGGTTGTGCCTCTGCCCACCTCCTCGGGATATGGGCTTGAAGATACTAAAGTTATCTGAACTATAAAAAGTTTCTACAGATTTGTTTTTAAATTTTCAAGCCATCGTGTAGCCATGTGGATTAGCAAATAGTTTAATTTGGACATTATTTACGTCCAAGTTTTGGAAGATTAAATTTCTCTCTGAGTATAATAATTCCCATATTTATATTGGGCAGCTCGTAAAAGGCGTGCATAAGTTCACTCTCATCTCTCACTAACATCGTGACATCTGACTAGGTGGTAGAGTTTCGCAGTGAATCGACGGGATTGGTATCATCGCCTTATCTATTCTTTCTGCCATAAAGTCAGTGCTTGGAGTTAACGTGTTCCGGTTTGGAGGATAAGGTAGTAAACTTACTTTTGCTTGAAGCCTAACATCCTGACCTCAGGTTGGCAACGCACCATTGCTACCTTTGGTGTGAATTTCAAACAACCAAGAAATGCTTACTTGCCTTCAAATATCATTAAATTAATAAAATTGAAACTTTTGAAAGAGGTGGAACAACAGACAACATAATGTCAGATTAACACAAAATGGTTACAAAGAAGAATTAAAAAGTTCATTCACTGATCTCATCGAATTTAAGCACAGACCGCTTTGCCACAACAAATATTAAGTCTGTTTAGTGTTTAGTTAGACACAATCTAAAATTCAGAATAAAATTTTTGACAGTTTTGAGTAAAATGTGTGTTCAACGAGTGTTTAATTTTTTTGGAGGAGGGGATTATATAATTATTATTTTCTTGGATACTATTTTAATAGCGCAACTTGATGTTAAAGGAGTTAGTGAACTAAGAGTCATTTTAACAATTTTTAGAAAGACCATAATTTTAGGAAGGCGCTATGAAGATGTACGATTATTACATTAATTACATACAGGATAACATTTGATTAATTGCACTTTTATATCAATTAATCTAGTCAACAAAAAAAAACTAATAAAACAGTAAATGCCTACATATAAAAATATGAATGTTCATTTTAAATAAGAACTTGATTTTACCAGCTATTTGAAAATTTAGCCGGTTTCAATTCAGCCCGAGTTGAAACAAGATCTGCCAATTAACGAAGGTATTAATAAAAAGGCTACCTACATAAAAAACGAGTACGAGCTAGTACTTTTTATACCAATCTTGAGCATCGAGTATCATGTCAATCTACATTCTTTAGCCTTGCAAATGTCGATTGTAATGACCAGCTAGTTTATTTTAAACACAACTTGTTAATATCGTCAGCAATATTTTTTCTACATAGCATAGTTTAATGACAATTTATTCACCTGATGGAAAATGAAGAGATCAAAGAAAACATACTTACCAGAAGATGTCTTAAAGGACTAATTATTTAAAGAGTTATAAAATTCCTTCTTTAATTTCTTGGCATTTATAACAAAAGAAGAAACAAAAGTTTGATATCCTGAAGTAAGTAATCCTGAATTTCGGCTGAGAAATAGGGCGGATGACATAAAATTGTGAAGTTTTTGAACACGAAGGGCATCATCTAAAAATTTGTAAGGCTAGCAAATCTGTGACGTACAAGATGTATTAACTAATTCCATCTATTATATAATATGTAAGAAGATAACCAAATTTAAAATATAAGTCTCTCATTCAGTTTATGAAATTTCTAACTCCTACCACAAAATATATAACACACAGAAGACGCACCCTTGTACAAAACGCAAACAAACTTTTGCATACTCCTTATTTTAAATTGTTCATTTTGAAGTCATTAACAATAGCAAGTACGAAATAATATGACAAATATTTCTAGAAGGAGAATATCTGCAAATTTTTGTTCACTTATACATTGTTTTTTTTTCTAAATTGGTACAATTCTGCAGCGTACTACTAAACTAATCGTAATCTATTGATTTATTTTTTCAACCCAAGCAGTAGTAAGAGGCAAAACACATTTAGTGCTATAAGATTAGTTTTAACGCGTCATTTCTACAGACGTTTAATCAATACATCGGAAGTGTTTAAACGATGTGTTTAAAAGGTAACTGCTGAATTCTTCTGGGCTCTAGCTAAAGGAACTTCGTTCTAATAAAACAAAATCAAAAAAGATGAAACATTTAAAACATATTAAATTTGTCGCGATACTTGTGATATTTTAAATAAACTAATTTTAACGTTTTTAGAACGTCACAAGTTATATCTTGACTAATTTGACATGTCTCAAAATATATTCCATCTAGTTTGGTTTTGTTGGATTAGAAAAAGATAGCATACACCTACAGTAAGTTAAAAGCTAATCACAATTGCCATTATCTGGTATGGTTAGATAGAGCGACGTCCAACCTCATTGTTGCATGTCCGGTATTTTCCATGTCACATTTGTGTCGGAAAAATATAATTTGGAATGCCTAACCAGAAATCGCAAACTACCTAATTGCGTGTTTAGACAGACAGTCGTCGTTCTGTTTCAAATCTAAGAGCGATTCCACATTGCCATATTTTTTAGCCGAGTTCAAAAAGGAAGTTATCAATTCAAATTCATTTTTTTATTTCACATTTCCCTACAAGAGGCACTTGTGACGCGTCTTTGTGATAAATATTTGTTTCATGGTATTTTTTGGATTTGTAGAAGTTATTTGTCTGTTTATATTTTGAGGCACTTGTAACGCGTCTTTGTGACAGTTAATTGTCTCAAGGTATTTTTTTAAAGGATTTTTGGATTTGTAGAAGTTATTTGTTTGTATGTATTTTGAGGCACTTGTAACGCGTCTTTGTGACAATTAATTGTCTCAAGGTATTTTTTTTCATCTTTACAGCGCAGTTTTGGCAGCGATCATAGCGGACACACGAAAGGTTTTTCTGTCAGTGTAACCACAGTCATTGATTTGACTGATGGACAACCTAGCATTAGAATGACTGACATTTATGTGCACACATTTTGTTAAACATCATTTAAACATAGTTCAGTAACTGAAGTAAAACTGACAGTATAACGTATCATGTAAAGTTATGGTGTTTTTAAAAGGGAAGGGGATTGAAAGGTTTTTAAAAGAATGTTTCAGTATCAAGTCCTAGTAATTTGAATATAACAAAAGCAATTTTAATAGTTTAATACTAATTTAAGAACACAATTCAAAGTTTGCGAATAGTAAAAGCAATTTTAATAGTTTAAAAGGGATTTAAGAACCAAATTCAAATTTTGCGTTTAGTAAAAGCAATTATAATAGTTCAATAGTAATTTAAGAACAATTCAAATTTTGCGTAAAACAAAAGCAATTTTAATAGTTTAATATTAAATTAAGAACACAATTCAAACCTAAATTCTGATAATTAACGATAAACAAAAAAGTATGACTAATAGAAACTTACGCAAATGAGATCATTTAAAATATAAAATTACGAAACAGTTTCGAACGCATTAATTAACGACGAACATAATAACTGGTAATTAAATTATGTAAAATAATTCAAAAAGTTTCCAGTCGTTATAAATAAAAAAACAAGATTGACAAACAAACACATTAAGGATTTACTAGAACTTACTCGTCGGTATTCGGTGGAATTCCATTGTATACACACTTTTTAAATAACACTTAGACCTTTAATTTTGTTCATGTACCGTATTGTAGTAAAGTACAGTATAGTACTACTATTTAAATTATGCGCTTCGACTTTACACTTTTTACCGTTTTCACACTTTACACTTTTACTTTTAAATTGGCTAACCTAATCTAAATTTAAGCGAAACGATTAATTATGTGTAATAACAATTCTATATAGATATCTTTAAAATACCTATATAAAACATATTACTACTGTACAAGCGATGTTTAAAATAATTTAAGGGTAGGATAAAGAGCGAGAGGTTGATAAGGTATAATAAGTTTACTGTTCCTCATATACGTTTCATATTTTCAAAACAATTAAAATCACCCACCGCTTTTTGCAAGATTCCGTTGCGTAGATACCGACGAAGTTATTAAAAGCTCTAGTGTTACAATAAAAGAAATAATATTACACGTTCAAAGTCAGATTTTCAGGTTT
>NJDC01058107.1:163238-173964 GCA_002245475.1 Calephelis virginiensis
ATGACATAACAAAAAATAACGAAAAAGAAAAAAAACAACTGAAAAAAGTTTCTATTGGACTGAAAAATACCCATTAACAATATGATCCGCCATTTATTGAATTCATTAGTTACAAAAAATGTGATAAATGAAGAACCGTTCGACCGATTGTATGCAAACTTTACATAAACCATCTACTAAATAGTCCGAACATAGCCTAAACATTTGGTTTGTAAAGGTGAGCCCGTTCTTGAGTTTAAAAATTACAATGAAAAGTGGCATTAATTTTTATATATATATATATAGATAAAAGAAAGTCGTGTAAGTTATACTATTTATAACTCAAGTGCGGCTGAAGCGACTTTGCTGAAAATTAACAGGGAGGTAGCTTAGAACTGGAAGACTGACAGAGTATACTTTTTATCCCGGTCGACTGCGAGGATACCAGAAAAAACAACATTTTATTTTTTCCGGTAGGTACATACCGAACCGAAAAGGGACATGCTTAGTCCCAAATTATGCCCAGTCCCAAATTATGTAGGACTAAGCATGTGCCTACCTTTTCGGTTCGGTTTCGGTTTGAACGTTTGAAGTTTACAGTTACGAGCAGCTTGTATGGAAAAAAAAATAAAGTATTGGTTTCTCTACTTTCCCTGCAATTTTGCCACTTTTTCTTTCTCCTGATACTAACCAACAACACAAAAACTAATTAGCAAAATTGTTGCATCCGTTCAGGCGTGATGACCAAGGGAAATAGGGATTCATTTTTATGATTGAAAAAATGCAGTTGAGACCACCACCGGACCGCTACAGAAGCGGTATCCTATTCTATTAGGTATATCATTGTTAGAAGATACAACACCATGTTGAGCCGTTTCATCTTATTTGAAACTGATATGCGTATTCAGTATTCACGAACGGATTTTTTTTTTCGAAGTGATTAATTTGTCGCTAACTTCGCGGTTTTTACAACTCCACCGGACTATTTTGGGCAGAGCAGAGTGGTCAGCCCGAGACATCATTATTTAAATAGATTGGACCCCCTACAACGCCAGCAACAAAGGCTGTCTCCCGGTACACCGTACCTCGACTTGGTGCTGCGTTCAGTTGGGCTATTCCGTTTCTTTTTAGTGTACATAAAATAGCTGTCAAATGACGTGTTTTGTATTTGCTATCTCCATTGTATTTCTGTTGGTCACTTTGCTCAGTGATCCTCACTTAGAAGACACAGAATCAGAGGGCTGATCACGGGGTGGACTTGACGGAGGTTTAGTGGTTCGTCGCTTGGCGTTAGGCGCCGGGCGCAAGCGAGTTCTTCGTCGCCGAGACCAGCGGCGACGGTGTAGTGTAGTGTCTTGAGAGTCTGTGTTTGTGTTGGGAGGGAGGCTTACGTTTGCCGCAGTTATTGGGTCTGGAGGATTCGATAGGACGTGGCGAGGTCTTCTAAGTTTGGTGGGCACGTTCGCTGCCGGTGCAACAAACAAAGGATAAGGAAATCGTGAGCGATATTTGGCGGTATGACAATGTCGAATCGTCAATTGGCAACAATGCTAACAGTTTAAGATTGTTTTGAAAGAAGTTTTAACATCGAAAGGTTACTTTTTTTATTTTTGTTAAAAGTGTCATTGTTGACTGTTGCTATTTGTAGATAAAAGTCTATGCCTGTCTTTGTGAATTGTAGCGAGGCTTATAGTCTTTCGGGACTATGTTTATCTATAGTCTTTTGGGTATAAAATACTGAATAAGCGAACGACAGTCTTAATAGAGACAATCTCTATCTATAGTCTTTTGGGTTGTAGATACCGAACAAGCGAACGATTGTCTTAATAACGATAATGTATATCCATAGTCTTTTGGGTTTAGGACACCGAACAAGCGATCGACTGTCTTGATAGAGACAATCTTTATCTATAGTCTTTTGGGTTTAAGATACCAAATAAGCGAACGACTGTCCTGATAGAGACAATCTTTATCTATAGTATTTTGGGTTTAAAATACTGAATAAGCGAAGTACTGTTTTGATAGAGACAATTTTTATCTATAGTCTTTTGGGTTTAAAATACTGAATAAGCGGACGACTGTTTTGATAGAGACAATCTTTATCTATAGACTTTTGGGTTTAAAATACTGAATAAGCGGACGACTGTTTTGATAGAGACAATCTTTATCTATAGACTTTTGGGTTTAAAATACTGAATAAGTGAACGACGGTTTTGATAGAGACAATCTTTATCTATAGTCTTTTGGGTTTAAAATACTGAATAAGCAAACTACGGTTTTGATATGGATTATATTTATCTAAGTACTTATTATTTTTTGGTTCCAATATACTTAACGAATGAGCGAACGATTGTCTTGATAGATAATCTTTATCTAAAGTTTTATGGGTACACGATACCTACCGAATAAGCGACCGACTATCATAATAAAGAATCTTTATTTAGAGTTTTTTAGGTACACAACATAAACATAGTGCGCAAGGCGGATCTAAAACTTTGCACCGGACACCACTTCCGTTTGCGGTTTTTTACTTTGAAAGTATCATCACGCCCATATCCCCGAAGAGGTAGGCAGAGGTACAACCAAAGCACCCATGACTAGCCGAAGACACTAAGTCCCACAATGTGATAGGTGGCAAGCCTATCGCCAACCGGGCTCATTTCCAATCCCGACCAACATTTTTTTTAATTAGAAAATTGGAAAAATCCAATTTTCTTTATGTTGGCTGACCCGGGATTCGAACCGGACCGCAAGACCACAGAGGCGATATTTTTTACTTTGTACTGAAAAATATTAATTTTAAAAAACTACACGATATAACAAACTGCCACCGCATACTTAGTGCAGTAATATGCAGATAATATTTCAAAGTTAAAAATTTAAAAAACCCCCGACACAAGAACTTAATTCCCCTTTAAAAGGTAAAAAACTCGGTTAATCTCCTCACTTTCACCCCCCCACAACTTTTCAACGGCTCAACCGATTTTCATCAAACGCGTCTAAGAACACTTGTACATAGGTTACCTTTAAGACAAAAACAAACTAATTTGAAATCACTGTATCTGTTCGGGTGTTATGATGCCACAGATAGACACATCAAACTTACAACACCCCTTTTTTTGCATCGGGGTTAAAAATGTGCACCTCCGCACACCGCACACCGGAAAAGTGTCTGGTGTGTGATATCCGCCTATTTCATAACTCTTCGTATCGTATAATATATTAAATAACTTACACTTTTACTACAATGAACCTTCATTCCAAATTGCAGTCCCTGGTAATTTCCACGCACAAAGTAAATTTTAAATAATTTTACATCATATAAAATATTTATAAAAATTTCATTCAAATATTTTTTTTATTTTCATTCAAATTTCATTCATTACAATCTCAACACGAAAAAATTTAATAAATACCTAAAATACTAGAAAAATATCAAAATGTAAATCTGAAACCTCAAATTTTAATAGACAATAGTTCGAAATTGATAAAGAATGTCAAATTTGAATGAAGATTCTCATAGACATATTACTGGCAAAACAAAAAAAGAAGTTTTCACGGTTTTAAAAAAAAGTGAACAAGTTGAACTTTTGCACACTTTGTGCAAATGTTTAGTGTCCTGTTCACTGAAAAGTGAATTTGATTTCGTTGATGTGTTTTTCTCTGTTCTATCATCGGAGAGAGAAATACTCATTTTTTTTCGGTTTTATACTTTAATTTTCCCATTTATACTTCGTAACTTCCGGGAGAGCAACAAGGGGTCAAAGAATTTCACAGAAACACCCCCGTTACCATAAAACTACGTTTGAAATAGCCAAAAAACCGGCAACATTACAGACTATTAGAAGCAATAATTATCCAAAATTTACGACCTATACGACCTACAACTATATATACTTAATCAGTGGTGTGAGAGAGGCATTATTGCTATTTTATATATGGGCCTAGGGTTGCCAGGTCGCCTATACCTATTGGCTGGGCGTCCTGTGAGTTTGACCTAACATTTGGGTAAATAGGCAGGACATTGTTCAGGACTCTATGTCTTCGTTTAAAAAATGAATGATTTTTGAACATCCCTATAAATATTATAAACGCGAATCTAATTTTGTTTATTAAACTTTCACGCGAAAACTACTTAATTGTTATGAAACTTTATACACTTTATTTTGTGTACAAAACACTTTATTTTGGAGGTATTTAAAGTTTCATTGGATTTCTTTTTTATTACTTAAACATGAGCAAAGCCGCGGGTAAAATCTAGTTTTCCATAAATCTTAAATTCTCATAAAATATAATTTACCCGATCTGCGTCAATTTCATCCAGATAGCCGGACCCCGGCTTTATTTGTACGCCTGGCAACCCTAGCTGGGCTTATAACGTAGAATCCATTTTTCTTACGCAAAACAGTGCGATATTTTTATACACTTTTAAGAATGACAATAACTTCAGACAACAATTGAACCTTTATCTCTTGCTAATGATGCTTTGCCATTTGGCCTACTAAGGATTCATATAAGATTTAATAACATTGTTTTTTTTTTGCACGGATACTATGTATCAGCCACAGATATAACTTCCCATAAAAAAATACTTTAAAGCTGGTAACACCTCGAGGCCAAATTCAAACATATCAAAATTAAAATACCATCACGGCCATTGCCACCGTAGGCAGATATATCCATAGGTGGGACTATAAACAAGTATGTATTACAACATCGAATGTCTTTAATTATTAGTTTTTTTATAAAATTCCAGTCAATTGTACCAAATATTTGTGTAGGTTGTGATTTGTTTTGAAAACACCATTAAGGTGTATCATTTCCGCCGTATTAATAGTTATGTGGCAAGAACCAGTGGAATTTTTTAAGTGCACTTTAGGTGCTAGTTTGTGTATCAGAACTTGTTTAGCTTGTGGCAAGTGTGTTTATTATGTATGTAATGACTCAGTATGATCAAATCATACTAAACAGCTCTAGCTCAGGTACGTAATTAAGTCTCTAAACAAATCTAAGTGCTTATATTAATAGATGGATAAGTACTGTATAATACGGATAACAATTAAACATTATTCTTTACCGATTCTAAAAAGGAGAAGTTCATCATTTCGTTTATATGTTTGTTGTGTGACATGATAGCGAACAATCACAGTAATGTCCTAATGGTAACATAAATGGCATACAGACACCATAGATGCTATTGGTGCGTCGATATGTCACGTGGCGAACGAACGGAGACGGAAGGAGATGACACGTTGGATTGTTTCCCGAGCTCGGACTTTGTTAATAGTCTGGGGTCTCAACATAAGCTCTTAATACAATATTATTTCAATAATATTAATTGTCATCGGAGAAAGACAACCTTATGACACAGTACAGTAAAGTTGCTTATAAAAAAGAACAATAAGCAAGATGGAAATAATACTGCTATAAGCATTCATGGTCATGGTGGTGGGCGGTGGCAACCAGCTAGGCGCAACTTTGATATAAAAAAAATAAGTTTGCTATGTTTTTTATTCGCCCAAATCATGTGACACTAGTTGCCTTATATCTGAATGCGTTTAGACTTACTTTCAAATTATACGGGTTATACCTTTTCAAGTAAACTTCATACAAATTCGGGTTTGCTATGCATCTTTGGAAGTCCCGCCTCTTATTACGTAGTATTTATATACTCTTTGGTGGCAACGTTCATGAGGCTTGTCACATTCTGTTTTACTAGAAAATTTTTCGCCACAAAAGCTATACGGGGTCTACGAAATTTTTTCTTTAACTTAAGTTTAAGCGCCGTAAAACTGCAATAAACTAAAGGCTAAGCCGAATTCGATAACATCTGAATGGGACATTGCCTTTCATTTATTTTTTTGCGAGAGACAGACATAACTTTATGAAACTATAACTGGAAAAAAACATACATTTTGCTCAAAACGTTTAAAGCCTCGGTTCATTTCCACACGTTTTGTCCTCTAAATTGAACTGACAAAAAATCTTACCTGTTGGCCTTAATATCGTATTACATACTACTTTTAAATCGTTTATTAATTTATTACATATTTTTAACTAGCGGCCCGCCCCAGCTTCGCACGGTTATGAAGTATACATGTAAACCTCTTCAATCATTTTAGCTATTAAAAAACCGCATCAAAATTAGTTGCGTAGTTTTAAAGATTTAAGCATATATATAGGGACAGAGGAAGCGACTTTGTTTTATACTATGTAGTGATTAGGTTTATGTTTTATATGAATAGTGGCCCATTAAGTATACTTATAGACTTTGCACATATCAAAAGATAATTTATTAGCTTTGCGTTTAGAGTAAACAAAAAATCTCTAATAATATTTTAATGCAAACGTGTACATGTTTGTATAACCTGTTTTAAAAAAAGTCAACCGTATTCCTCCGTTTACCTATGTAGAATAGACAGACTATCTGCCTTCCTACCAGGCAGCTCGTAAAAGGCGAGCACAAGCTTACTGTCACTAACACCGTGACATTTGACTAGGTGGTGAAGTTTCGCAATAACTTGCCCGGATTGGTACCACCGCCTCACCTATTCCTGCCGCAATAACGTCAGCGCTTGTCATTGATGTGTTCCGGTTCGGAGGATAAGATAGCCGGTAAACTTACTTTTGCTCGAGGTCTAACATCCCGGTGTCAGGTTGGCAACGCACCATTACCAACTTCGGTGTCTCTAGGCGGCGTGAATTTCTTACCATCAGGAAATCCGTCTGCTTGTTTACCTTCTAAATATCATAAAAAATACAGTTTAGCAAACATAGGATTTTAGGATAAAAAGAGATCGTGAGTATCCCGTATAAATAATTAAAAACAGTTTAGCAACTTCATTTGAAGATATATCTCGTTACCTACTCTACTGTTATACCTTATAGGAGTGGGAGTGAGAGTTGGCACTGTTTTTTTTTTCGGTATACTTTCACAATATGGCTAAATCCCAGCCAGATGACAACGACTCACCTATAACATCTATAGTACCATGATTACTAACTGTTTCCTCCCATAAAAACATGTATTATGAATGTTAACATAGCAATAGATGGGACATTGAAGAGGCTTCTATTTTTTCTTATATGTAACCAGCCGACCTGGCGAACTTCGTATCGCTTGGCATTGACAGCTACTGGGCTATGGGAAAATTTAAAATACTATTCCTATTTTCTCTGTATTTTTACAAATTTTCTCTTCATATGAACCTTCTACTACCGGTAACTAACACTACAATAAAAAAATTAAAAAATTTGTCCATCCGTTTAGCCGCGACGCGATGACCACGCTAAATGGGGGTTTTTGTATGTATAAATGAAAATCCCACACGAGAGCTTAAAAAACTGTAAAACGCAGACGAAACTGCAGGCTACAGCTAAGATTCTTTTACCACAAAAACGTGTGACCGCAGACGAAACATCGTATCATATTCAAGTCACCAATCCATTACTCCTCATAAATGCAAGTATTTTTTAGTTGCTACAGCGCCAGAGCAACGCACAATGAATTGTATAATCTACATGCAATAAATCTAACAAACGCACCCGTTGATTAAGGTTGATGTTTTCAACTCGATCTGGGGACAAGATGGCGGCGCACTTTAATTGGTGGTCATTAGTACAAGCGACGGCTTTTACCTTTCCAATTTCAAGTCCTTGCCATTCCAACTTCGGGAATGGTTGCCAAAAGTTACAAGAGCTTTATCCACCCACTTTTCAAGGACGTAACTTACTCCGGTAACTGACCGGAAATACATTCAATTATTCTTGATCCCCGATAAAATGACAGATGTCAGGAATAAGTTTGACGTCTGTGCGAATTTGATAAATTCACGTGACGGGTAAAATTTGTAAATCACGTGACTGATTACTAGAATAAGCATGAATGGATACCGATTGGACGAGGAGTTTTTGGCGCCATCCAGAGAAAAGATGGTCAAAGTTTTTTAATAATTATTAAATTTCGTGCTGATATTGAGTGAAATAAGTCAATTTTGGTGGCATTTTGTACAATTTTGTTCAGTTAAAGTGCACAAATTAAATAATCATGAAGAAATTGTTGTATCGTGTATTTCCACGTTGCCGCCAAATCTCATTACATGAGCTTGAGTAATGAGACCACCGCTTTACCCAAGAGCCTGACATGACTTACTGACGACTTATGACTGATGACTTATTATAATTGATTAAATATAAAATAAATATATAAAAGAATACAAGAAAGATATAAAATTTGACGCAAATTTCTACTTGACTAATGGAAAATACTAACGTATAGGCCAAAACCTAAAGAAAAGAACATGATAGTTGAGCCAATGGACACTAGATATGTCGATTGTGGCGACAAGAATAGGTAAGGCAGTGGATCCCTCTATTCGGACAAGTTCCTTGGCACTCCACCATCAGTGGTTTTGTTGGTAGACTTATTTACCTTTGCTCACCTTTTACGAGTTGCCTGGCAGCAAGGTCTATTCTACACAGAAAACTCGGACACGGAGAAAGTTGGTCATAGAACTCGCAAATGTTTAACTCACAATCAGCACAGTTTTTAGTTTTGTTTTAATGCAAAAAGTCATGTAAAATTACCAATGAAAATACTTTTGCGTATGCGTTGTATTGGGCACAGATTTAACGCAAAAAGTCATGTAAAATTACTAATGAAAATACTTTTGCGTATGCGTTGTATTGGGCACAGATTTAACGCAAAAAGTCATGTAAAATTACTAATGAAAATACTTTTGCGTGTGCGTTGTATTGGGCACAGATTTAACGCAAAAAGTCATGTAAAATTACCAATGAAAATACTTTTGCGTGTGCGTTGTATTAGGCACAGATTTAACGCAAAAAGTCATGTAAAATTACCATTGAAAATACTTTTTGGTGTGCGTTGTATTAGGCACAGATTTTACGCAAAAAGTCATGTAAAATTACAAATGGAAATATTTTTGCGTGTGCGTTGTATTGGCACAGATTTCACGCAAAAGGTCATGTAAAATTACCAATGAAAAAACTTTTGCGTGTGCAAACCCGAACAACTATCGAAAGTATCAACATCGCTGAAAGCATCAAAAATCTGCTCTGCCATTGTGATTAAATACAGAAATACCACGCAGTCTGCTCGAAATAAAACATAGATTACATGTTGTAGCTATGGATTGTGTAATGGGTCTGATTATGTGACAATCTAGGTGAAGCCTATTGTTCGCCATACTTCACCATTGTGTCAACATTGTCGCATTATGTACGTAACTTTAACTTTGCCATCACTGCTATACACAATTTTCAACAAAAACAACTGCAATTTCATAGAGTGTTTAGCCGTCTTCAAAAAGGAAGTCATCAATTTGTCTATTTTTATAGTGAAACATCTTTATCGATGTATGAGAGAAAATTTCCGTCCCAATTCTCTGTTATGCTCATTGACCTCTTCCAAACCAAAATTTATGTATGTTATCTCCGAATTACACGTAAAATTAAGAGTTATTTACATAAAAATTTGGTCAAAACCGACAAGTGATATTCAAAAATGCATAATATTTTCATTTACCCAGATGATAGGTTGAACACAGTTTTTTCAATTTTTCTGAACTTAATATATGATTTTGAGATTTAATGTGAAAGATTTTCTTTCATTTCAACTTTCATTAGACATACGTTGTAATAGACCCTCGTTTTGGGTTCAATCTACGTCGCAATAAATAAATACGTCGCAATAAATATCCTTGGATTAGTTACACAAATTTAATCTAACTTCAAAGTTAGCAAATTATATGCTTGTGTCACGTGTGTTAGTCAACGATACTAATACATAGAAATACTTAAATAGATACTAGTATAAATTTATTAAACACCCAGACCCGGAAATACAGACACAAATGCCTGCACCCGTCGGGAATCGAACCCGAGCCTCGCGGTTGTTCGGTGTAGTTAGGAGTGTACGCTAGCCACTCGACCAACGAAGCGGTCATTGATTTTAAAAAATATTTCATGTATAAGCTTGGTTTTATTACTGTTTTATTATAAGTATAGATATATTATTATAGAACATAATTCTATAGTTGCATGTTCGGAATAAGGACAAGAATATATTAATTTGTTATTCAAGTATAGATTAATATAATTAGTTTATAAGACCTTATCTGTTACGAAACAAGTACATAGTTTTTGTATCAAGTGATACATATTGTATTACATCATATCTCAAAAATACCCAGACACCAATGATTAAAATAATCTCACGGGATACTTGTATATATTATTTTATTATTATTACCCGCTGTTACGTAATATTCCAAAGAAGCAAAAAGCATAGTTTTTTAAGCGAAGTCTGTTTTTGAGAAAGAAAGAAAAAAGAAGATAAACAAAGCAAAGAAACCTTACTATTTTTTTTGTAATTTAAATTTCATTTCATCGTTGGCAATTGGTGAAACTCTTTCATATATTTTTTATACACGAAAAACGCTTGTAAAACAGTGCATGTGTTTTTCGTATATATTTTTTTTTAACTTTTTTTAGATTATATTATATACCTTATATTATATATATATACCCAGCTTACTTACTATTTGAGGTAAAGTAAAATGCAAGCTTAATGCTTTCAGCATTCTCTATTAGCGAACCTTTGGGCCAATAGCAATACAACAAAAATAAGTGCATCAAATAAACACACAAACAAAATCTATTTACTTACTTAGACATTATTAGAGGATTTTTTATGTGTCGTCGGATCGGATCATGATATAATTAA
>NJDC01058107.1:174217-196866 GCA_002245475.1 Calephelis virginiensis
TCCTACCAAGGTGCCAAGATATATTTTTGTTGTTAAACAACAACAAACAAAAAAAACAACTTATCGATGACTAATTATATAACTATTTTTAAGCATATTATATTTAAGTCAAACTATGTATACTTTTTGTAAGTAACAATTAAATTTAAGTACTAAAATTAACTACTAACAAAAATTACTTTCACGTTAACATATAATTTAAGTTTTTTTTATGATATTAGAAGGCAAACAAGCAGACGGATTTCCTGATGGTAAGAAATTCAAGTCGCCTAGAGACACCAAAGGTGGTAATGGTGCGTTGCCAACCTGAGGCCGGGATGTTAGGCCTCAAGCAAAAGTAAGTTTACCGGCTATCTTTCCCCTTCAAACCGGAACACGTCATGACGTTATGGCGGCAGGAATAGGTAAGGCGATGGTACCAATCCGGGTGAGTTGCTGCGAAACTCTACCACCTAGTCAGATGTCACGGTGCTAGTGACAATAAGCCTATGCTCGCCTTTTACGAGCTGCCTGGCAGGAAGGCAGATGGTCTTTCCTGTAAAGGAGCCCGGGCCAACACGGGAAAAAGTAAATTAAGTATTTTCTTTTTGTAATCTGCGAGGCTTTTTTATTTTTATTGAAAAACAACAGTTGTTGCCTGGTTATTTGAGTGTTTTGTTTGAACGGTAAGATAGGGTGTTTAAAAAATGATAGCTTCATCATATTGGTAATGCAGGTTACAATCCTAACAAAGTCCAGTAGGGCTACTCCTGAATCTCGATTTCATGCAAATTGAAAAATTTTATCGTATATGTCATATTACTAAGTACCCCTGAACGCAATATTAGCAACATTAGATAAAGTTCAGTTCACAATCATAATCTATCAATATATCAAACTGAATCCCAATTTTGCATGGTCATCGGATCGCACATAAAGGGATGGACCAATTTTGCTAATTCCTGATTTGTATTTATTTATCTTTTTTGTTGTATTGGTTATTGTAGGAAAAGGATCATAATATGAAAAGAAAGTCCAGAAAAATTGCAAGGAAATTGGGAAAACAATACTTCCTCTGCTTCTTTTATAAATATGGCTTTCAATCGTTTTTCACGACTTATTTAGCCAATGTCAGGTACGGGAAATAATACTTTAATTCAAACAAAGTGTTAGTAGCTGTTAATGTTAAACGATACGAAGTTTGCCGGGACGGCTAGTAAAGAATCAACTATTTTGTCGGATTCATAGATTTTTTGGAACTAAATTTTGATAATCCATATCCGATTCCAGTTTCCGATTTGCATGAAATCCAGATTCAAGGGTAACCCCACGCACTGATCTAAAGTAGCCCTATGTCTTATCTTAGATAGCTTACTGAAATTGGACATTATAGGGCAATATAACTTAAGTATATTTAAGCTGACTACACACTGGTTGTATTATGTTAATTGTTCTGTGTGTATTTACCTTACTTTGTTTATTCTTCTACCGGCAGAGATAAGCTAGTCTTTTGTGCATATCTAAGTTTGTACGATAAATTTATTTATGCAAGAAATAAATAAATATTTACAAGGTGCATGTTGTGTATGATTTGAAATAAGATATAAATAAGTGATGGTCTCGTGTTTTGTTAGAGCGGTCTCATGTTATATTTTAGATGTTATATGAATTATGATTACGAAAATTCTAACACTTTTCTGCGATCAAATTTTCCTTATAAAAAATACGCCATTAAATTTTTACGACATTGTTAAAAAATAAAATAATAGACTATAAAATAATAACTAAAAATTTGTTTTTTTTTTATGTTTATTATAAAGATACAATATATTTTTATTATAATTTACTTTAGATTAGACCCAATTTGTCTAATTTCTCAAGGGATATTGGATTATACTAGCCGACCCTGCAATCTTTGTACCGCTTGACATTGATAGCTACTAATAGTTTGTGAGGGAAAAACAATATTGTTTTCTCTATTTTCCCTCCAACTGACCCAGTCTTTTTTTTATATAAGCCTTCTTCAGACGATTAATAACTAACACAACAATAAAAATTGGTCCATCCGCTAACGGAAATATGAATTCATCACTACATAATAGGTAAAATACAAATCGCTTCCTCTATCCCTAAGTGTATGTATAGACAAAGTGCTTGAAGAGGAAGGTTTATATGTATATTTCATACCCGTGTAAAGTAGGGGCGGGCCGCTAGCTTTATATGTAAAAACGTATTAACTAACATAAATTTACTTGATAAAAAAAATTGACCGTCAAGACACAACAACTTTAGTATTAACTGTAATTTTAAGTTAAATTCAATAGCTGTTTTGTCCAGTGACATATAAAAAATTGAAAATCGAAAATTCTAGAAAATAAATGGCAGCAGTTTCGCTGTGTTCAAATTGTCCTCAATATAACCCGGCCATTAGAATGTTAACTGCATATTTAATAAAAGCCAGCTAGAATTTCTTTGATAAACAGATTGCTTTGCCTAGGCATGCGTAATGCGGTTAAGCGGATCACAAATGCAAACGGTCGTTGACATCTATCCGTATTTAAACCGATAATTATCGCACGACCAAACGCTTGCGTTAGCGCTTTATCCTAATCACTCAAAGTCAACCCGTTTACCGATTTTAAGGCCTTCTAAAATGACTATTGAGAGTTTTGGCGTCATCGTGAATGAAGGTGGTCGTAATTTTTTCATTGTTATTTAATTTCGTGTTTATATTGAGTGAAATTAGTTAATTTAGGAGGGAATTAGATTAATTTTGTTCAGTGAAAGTGCACAAATTATATAATCGTGAAGAAATTAGTGTATCGTATATTTCCTCAATGCCGTCAAATCTCACTAGATGAACTTGAGTAACGAAGCCACCGCTTTACTCAAGACCCTGATCTGACATGACTTTGTACATAGTGACCAAAAGTTATATTAATTTAATTATTATTAAAGTTAAGACGTATCCACGATTTATTTTATAAACATTAAAGCAAAGAGTTTATGTTATACGTTTATATTATCCACAAATTAGTACAGAAACATAAATTTTACTGCCGATAGTACCCATGAGAAAATCGTATACCGTTTCAAGTGTACGTTTTGCACGCTGTCGTTTAATCTCAAAGAAAGGTAAATAAAATATAAATCTAAGTAGCGCGAGTTACACAAATGTATGATTACTGTGGGCTTCACAAACTTTGAATTTGAAAACTCGAACATTGTTTCCGTCACATACAGTTGGAATTTCGTGACCGAATTCCGTTTCGAAAAAAAATTCGTACGCAGCAAATTCATACAACAAAATACCACATACCTGCATTAGGTATCGTGAGGAAGTTGTGTGAATTTGCTTTGCGTTGTATGTTTCAAATTTTCGAAATGGATTACCCCAACAAAATTTGAAATGCATGTGGAGGGCCTCACGTGGGTAAATTACTATTAATCAATCAGGGTTTATGGTAGAAGTTACAGATGGCGCTGTTATAAATTACGATAATAAGTCTGCGTAGGCGAAGCTGCGGACAGTTGCTACAATAAATCTGTTCATAGCTTAATATAGCGAATTATTCAAACCAAACGCGTCCGTGTTTTACGTAAATATCGCTTTAAAACGCAGTTAAGCAATATCATTGCTTTGTACTTATATTAGAGAAGAATAATTAGATTTGAAATATACATGTAGTATAAACACAAAATATTTATTATCTACATTCACAAGAGACTAGAAAATGTCAAATACATTCATAACAAAATTTTACAATTAGCTTTACATTATCACAGTATAATACAGGTATTAACAGTAACATTGTGTATTCTGGAACATAACCTACAAATCTAAACAAGGACTAAACATTCAATAGCGTTCTAATTATTCATTCCGCAATATCTAGGGGTTGTGCGTGAAACACTAGAGGTGCCATTCGCCTAAGGATAGAATGACAAGCAAAACGTGACGAGTCATCGAAAACCCAAACATATCCGATTAGACAATAGATAATGTTTTACCGTACTATTGACGTATCATAAATTACGTATGCAAAGATTAGGATTGCGTGCACAAGGGATTATTTAACAAAATAAGTTAGGATTTGGAGTTTTATTATTTGTGTTTAAGAGCGTTAAATACATAATAATCCTTGACCTAGTAGTGCCATAAACAAGACTTAGGGGGTGTTTAAGTATAACATAACGCAATTTGGGGGGAGGAAGGGTCTCGCACAACGTTACGATGCGTTACAGGGGCAGGAGAGTTACTTACAACACGTTAAGTATTATTGTTTTTTTGAATGAAAAAAATTGTTTATTTATTTAGTACATATCGCTCACTTGCGACGATAATGTGACATTGCGAAAACCTCAATTTTACAGTATACCATTTTTAAACTTTTTATCGTCGCTAACTTTTTAAATATATAACTTAAAAATGTTAGAGTGTATTTTAGTTCAACTAATTTTAAAACCATTTGTGTAAAAGTAACGTAAATTATGATATAAAATCGTTAAATAATTCATTAAAGAATAAAAACTATAACTTATAAAAATGGTCAATTGAGTGTTACGTAACGTTTAGAGAAGGGGAGGGGGAGAGGGGTACAGAAAAACGTTACGGTGCGTTACAAGGGGAGGGGGGGTCAACAAATTTCAAATATAGCGTTACGTAATACTTGAAAGCTCCCTTAATAGAGGATCAAAAAAGGGAGGGTTTTGGTGTCTTGAAAGAGAGACCCCATAGCCTCACTTTGGTGCATGCTTATGACCGGACAAAGTTGAGAAATAAGATCAGGAAAACGAACTGTTTGTGTCATTAATTATTATTTAAAAGATTGGAATTAATACAATGTTTATTCATTACTTAAATGTGATTGATAACTTTAATAATTTTAGTTTTTTACACGCTGCGCCTGACGTGTGTTGCTTAATGGGGTCCCAAAAAATATTAAAAAAATATTTTATCAACCACTTTGTGCAAAATAAATTACAAGTTCATTTACTTTAAATAACCAATATTTATTATTAGAAAGTCAAATCTCAATAGTTAATGAGGATTTTCTTTGTATAGAATTTATTTATATATTCACTAACGTTTTAAAATTATTGCCAGTCATATATTACATTTCTGACAATAAATACGTATAAATATTTTCTGTACTTTATGTATTGTTTTCTTATAAAGTATTAGTATAAAGTGTTGACATCTGACTTTTGTGATATGTTAAAATACCGATTTATTATTTCTTTTATCTAAACCTTATAAATCTCAAAAGCTTTTAGAAATTATTTGTTATTTTTGGAAAAACATAACAGGTCAGAATATATATTTTGATGTTGCAGGGAACATGTGCTCTAAAAATTCTTTGTTTCATTTCGAAAGTCGCGAATAAATGTTTCCGAAACAAAACCCACTCGTCACGTTTTACTTCGCATGAGCATTTAAGAAAGTGTTCTAGAGGACGGCAATATCTATAGGCTGGAAGTCGGCAGACACTGAAACATCACTCAGATCGCCCTACAATACCTCTGGTTGGGACTCTTCGCCGAGTGAATCGCCCAGAGCCTCTGCCTGGCTCTTCATTATAGAATATATTTTCACATACGGCGCCTTCAGCAACTACGTAATTGTATACCAAATATCATTAGTCTGGCTATATCTAAAATAGGATCTTAGTCATGTTTGCTGTGAATGTATCAAAAGTTTTTGTATAAAGTTGAACGGGGATCGGCTCACGAGTGCGTGTTTTATAAGTTTTGTACTTCATTGTTTTTGACACTTAGCCATTATCGATGTAAATTACAGCTGTAAATTATCCATAATTTCGTTACATATTTGGAATATAATTGATACTAACAGATAAACAATTTAAACAATAAACTTATTAGATAAGTTTTTAAAAGCAATACGAATATATTGCACCACTCAATGACGATTTATAATTTTGATGACGTCACAAAAGAGCATAAAAATGATAAATGCAATTGCTTTCATCAAAATGAACTTTATATTGTATACATAAAAACCAAATTATAATGAATTTAAAGGTTAATAAATTTTAATTCATAATGGCCTAAAAATTTCAACATAAATATAAACATCGTATGTTGCTTCTTTTAAAATATTAAATGTGTGTTCTAACGTTAATAAGTGTTATTATCAATATTTTAAGTGATTTACATAAAATTCACACTTACATAATTAAATCTTGTTAAATGTGTACTGTAAAGTGAAACGTGAAGTAATAATTTGAATAAGTGTATGTAATTAAAAAAGCGCTGTTAGTTCAAAGTGATTAAAAGGAAGAAAAGATTAGTTCAACAATTTAAATATGAATAATTCAAACACTCACCTCCCATGACTCCCTGGTAATGTCGGACACGTCTCCCGAACTACCGGTGCGTTCCTATAACAAATTATCAAAACTTTAGATATTCACTAAAACATTACAACATAAACGTTTCTTAACACACAAGTCTGGAATAAAGATCCGTTTTGAATAAAATATCACAGTACTGTGATATTTTTATTCAAAACACTCAACTGACTAATTTAAAATAAAAACGCTAATAACCGAAGTACCACTTGTATAAAAAACAATTATTAAACATTGAAGAAATATACACATTTCAAAATACAATTGTTACAGATGTTATTTTATCACATTGTTCCTTGAATTAATGTTTAGAGTTTAGAAAATTTTCTACTGCTACACTATCAGATCTATTTTTAGTATTTAATACATAAATTATTATAATTATCTTAAATTGTGATGTAAAACTCCAGTGTCTGTTATCTTGACTAATGATGGAAGATAAAGATAACGCTACTGCGGTCTAGCGATCTTTGGAAACTAATATACTGGAAGCACTAATGTGAGCAAAGCCGCTAAGGCCAGTTAGAATTTAGTATCGTATTTATACACTATAAAAAAATTTTTAATACCGTATTTATACATTATAAAAAATCATTTTAATACCGTATTTATACATTATAAAAATACATTTAACATTAAAATGAAGTAAAATTAAAATAAAATGGAATCAATAATTCAAAAAATAAATTGATTATATTATTCATGAAAACGTGATAACAAAAATTAAATATTTCATTTTAAATTTGGACACTGAATTATCAAACTATAATAATTTCTTTCTAAAATTAAATAACATTTAAAGATATATGAAAATGATCCGAATTCGCTTTTATGGTCTAACTATCAGGCGTCAGAATTGACTTCTTGAGGTCCCAGTTTCGATATCAAGATCGGGCAACAAAAAAATAGAGTAATAATTATAATAAAGGAGAGTGTGTACAGTTAATAGTTTGAATGGAGAGCTGGATAAGCTACTTAAAAGAAGATGTTAGACTCGCCTTGAATAATTCTGTGCTTATCCCAACGTTGCTGTAAAGAAGCGAGAGTTGCATATGCCAGAATTAGAATGAGAGTAGAATAAATGCTATCGAATTGAGAGCGCTACGGAAAATCTGCGGTGTAACGATTGCTGATCGCATTTTTAACAGTGAGATCCGGGAAAGAGTGGGATTGAAAGAAATTGTTTGTGTTAAAATGAGAAAGGGCATGCTCAGCTGGTCAGGGCATGTCAACAACTACCTAGTATTGAAGTTATCAAATAATTAAAAACAAGCTTTTCTTTACTGCATTACGAAAAAAATATGTTGAATTTTTAAAATTCCTTTAAATAATATGTTTAATGACAGAAAAATATGCTGGTTGACCAGGGGAAAATATTGTAAAGCATTTTTACATTATTAGAACAGTTAGGGCATAAAAATAATATGACTTCAAATCTTATATTTTTTTGTAAAACTAGTTTGAAATAAGTGTCCGTGCAACGGATTTTTTTTCTGGGTACGTAAAAGTATTGATGGATTAGAGTAGTTTGTTGGTTTCAGGGCAAACGTTGTATGTAAATTGGTCCGTGTCCTTATCATTCCAAAATAATCTACTATTTATCAAAAATATCAGGATACTTAATTATCAGGAATATCATAAAACTTTCAAAACACAATTAAATAATAACAATTAAGTGAATCATTCTCAAGTTACGACTTCACCGAGAGAAATAAGTATTATTTTTGAAGTGAAATTTCTTTAGAATCGTTGTGATTTCAAACTGGATGCAACGGAAAGAGATACAAATACAAAAATGTGTAGGATTATATATATTCATCTCATTCTTTTGTCGATTTACTTTATTTAGAGATAGAGAATTACTATACCATGTTAGTGGAAGGTATGATTCTAAGAATATTATCTAATAATAATCTTATAGTTTAGCATACAAACAAATATATTGATGATAACGACAAAAGATCACAGATGGGGCGCTAAAAAGTTTATAAACAAAGTAGTTGGTCTTGAGAAAAAGAAGATGAAGATGGCGTTTTTATCTGCAAGATATTAAAATTTACTATGGTTGAATTTCGACCAACGGGCGACCAGAAGTATGTATTAATGCATTTGATAATTTGGCCCAATCATGCACATAATGTGTATTTTTAGTGTAAGTATTGTGGCACATACAGTATCGTCAATATAACGACTTCGAACAAGTGCGTACTTTAAGCCGCCATATGATACCGCAGAAATAATTAAGGATTACTGACACTAGTATAACTAATTGGTAGATTAGACAAGCACGTTAATTCGTTATTGATCTATAATCGGTCGATTAATAATCAAAGTGTGACATTTTTAAAAAGATAAAATCTGTCCGCCTAATAAATTATACTCGATGGGCGATAAAATTTCTCAAGTAATCTCAAGTAATTACTTTGACGAAAACTAGAATGTAGTATGTATCTTTACTGAATCGTTTTTTAGATCAGCCTTGATGGGAAATTGTAAAAAATTTAATAGAGTTAAAGAAAGATTTTTTTGTGTCCAAAATTAGTATATAACATACATATTTTGAAAGTCAGGCCATAAAGTAAAATTTAATAATAATTATTTAGAATTTCTCCATACACCTTTAAGCTATTCTTCTGTCTTATAAAATGCCTTTTTCAAAACAGTACTTTTCACACAAGTTTTAAATTCCATAGGAATTGTATTATAAAAACTCACATATGAACAGAAAAAGCTTTAGGTCATTTTTTTCTTAATCTAAATTTATATACAGCTAGTTTTTTTTTCTTGTATTAAAAGTACGACTATCTTTATTTTTTCATACATTTGAATATTTTTTCTGACATTCGTAATGTTTTCATTTATGTATGGACTAGGTACAGCCATAACATAGATTATTTTAAATAACCTCATAGATGCTCGAATTATAGACAGCTCATATCGCTCTCTTTTCAAAACAAAAACTATATCAATATCAGGTACTCTTTAACATAATAAAATTGAATTGAATTAAAATTTGTTCCAATTCTATCTGCTAATTTTACCAGTAAATTAGGTAAGTTATAAGTAAAGGTAGTTAGGATAGATAGGTATCTAGCCTAAGGTTAATGCTATCATTAAAAAGACAAGGATGAAATATATTATGTAATGAACTATTTGCTACCAAACTACATATTATAATGTTTTTTTAATAATTGGGATATGTACTATATCAAAGGGGCGAATCTAAGCTCGTAACAAATTTAATTATAAAGTGAAATCTAATATATAAATTACTGACCTTTTGTCCAGGTTTAGAGTCATCATCTTCCCATTCTGTGTCGCTGTCGATGAGCTCGTAACCTTGAGCGCTCACGTCGCCCAAGGGGCCGTACCGATCCGGGACCCAGTGTGTTAGGAACTTGAACAAATCGTCAACCCTATGGAAAAACAACGTGTTAGTAAATAACACACATAATGCTCAATATCATCAGTTACCACACTATCTTAAAATAGTACTATTAAGGCGGACTAAAAACATTTTTTACAACGGAATTTTTTTTTAGAGTGACGACAAATGATATCAAAAATGTCGAGGTGTGGTTTTGAAGGTGGATCAATTAATATTGAGATTGCTGATTCAATCCATATTGAATATTATTTTTTTAACTACCTGTACTGTTATCTTTATTTTAATCGTACTTTGCCTGGTAGAGTACCGTTTAAGTACATAAAAATCATTTTTTTGCAAATGAAATAAGTAAACACATGTTCAATGTTATATTAAAATTTCTGTACCTACGTAATAAAGAACAAACTTTTTAGCACAACATTTAACTCAACCTTTTTTGCACTGCTTTATTACAAAAAAAGTCAGTATGTTCATGAAAACACTAAACAACGCTGTTTTTTAAAAAATAGCGTTTCCGTGCTAATCGATTCACACGGTGTAATTAAATAATCAGGGGCGGCGTTAGGGTATGGCGCGGTTGGGCAACCGCCCAGGGCGGCAAAATGTAAAGGGGCGTCAGATCCTGTACGCTACATATTATTTATCTTTTAGTATGGTTTTGAACAGCACGTAGGGGGCGCCGTATACATTACGCCCAGGGCGCTGCTATTATTAAAACCGCTACTGTAAAGAATGACACATACTCACTAATTATTCACGTCTTCCAATTGTAAACTAATTTTTATTTTTAACCGCCTCCAAAATAAAAGAAGGTTGTCAATTTGACAGCAAGTTTTTCTTTTTGCATGTTTGTTACGCAATCGGTAGAAACCTATTTTGATTGTTTAAATTTTTTGAAATATAGGCCATGATTCTGAGGTGTTCCTGTATTAATTTTATCATGATACGACTAGTGGTTTTTGAGTTATACTTAATAGTGCATATTTTTTTAAAGACAAATAAATATCCGTTATTTAGTTTTACACACGGCTTCACCCTCGTGCTAAAGTATATTTTTTAAATGTGATGTAATGTAAACTATATTCCTGTAAAGTTTGATGTACATGCGTCTAGTCGTTTTCATCCATACCTACAAACCTTTCCCACTCCTACCTTTCACATTTATAATATTTGTAGGATAACTCAAAATTACTTGTTGATATAATTGACGTGGGACCATTATCTCGGAATAATTTGCTTTCTTTCGAAAAAAAAAACAATTAGCAAATCGCGAAGCAGTAATGAAATAATTTAACGGTTTAAATCAATCCATCCAATATTGAAGATTATCATCCTTACGAAAGTAATTCTGAAATTAGAATGTGGTCACGTGGAAAGAATGACAGATGAAAGATTGACAAAGCAGATATACAATGCGAATGTGGATGGATGTAGGCACCAGGGGAGACCAAGGCTGACATTCCACGATCAAATCACTCAGGTGTTATCCGAAAGTGCTGCCACGAGTCTCCGAAACCGGCGTGTTTGATGAAAAGGGTAATGAATGTGAAGTAAGCCAGACAAATTTGTCAGGATCGTGAGGTATGGCACTCGATACTCTCTGATACCGCGTAAGGGACTTGGCGTGAAGATATGTGTGTTTGTGATATTAGAGACATTAACTTTTTATTTATTGGTGTCTGTGTTCTAGCGATTCAGTTGTTGTACTTAACTGCATGAGGTCCCGGGTACGAATCCCGGGTCGGGCAACAAAAGGAAATTGTTTTTTTTTCAATTTTCTAATAAAAAAAATGTTGCTCGGGATAGGATATGTGCCCCGTTGGCTTGCCACCTGTCACATTGTGGGACTTAGTATCTTCGGCTAGTCGTGGGTACCCTGGTTGTGCCTCTACCTATATCTTCGGGGATACGGGCGTGAAGATACTTTTTTAGAAATATTTCGTGATGAACGTTGGCAAATATATAAATGGGTATACCTGTTTCTTGGCACACCGAACCAGTACTCGGGCTTCATCCGTTTCCGGCCGTAGGACATGAGCGGCGTGGAGCGCGGCAGCGGGCGGCCCGCCGGCCGGCCCATACGCAGCCGCAAGTACAGCGGCGGGTCGTCGCTGGGCCGCGCGGGCCGAGGTATTAATTCTAACAGAGAAGTACTACTATTACACAAAACAAACTAAATACTAAAACAAACTAAATAATAAAAACTACCAATATTAACATCGTACAGAAGCAATTTTTATTTTTATTTTTATGATATTAGAAGGCAAACAAGCAGACGGATTTCCTGATGGTGAGAAACACATGCCACCTAGAAACACCAAAGGTGGTAATGGTGCGTTGTCAACCTGAGGCCAGGATGTTAGGCCTCGAACAAAAGTAAATGTACCGGCTACCTTATGCTCCGAACCGGAATACGTCAACAGTAAGTGCTGACGTTATGGCGGCAGGAATAAATAATCCGGTGGCACCAATCCGGGCGAGTCGCGGCGAAATTCTACCACCTAGTCAGATGTCACGATGTTAGTGACGGTAAGTCTGTGCTTGCCTTTTAGGAGCTGCCTTAACTAATAAGGCTAAGATTATATTTGTGCAATCCTCGACCTAAGCCTCTTTTCAACTGCATTCATTTATCTATAGTCCTTCTATCCAATGCTAACCACACACAACGTTGTGTTACTATCTTGGGCCTTGGATATAAATTCTCTTGTGGTGTAATATAGCAAAAAACTTAAGGCTAAGACGTTCGAACTCTGTTAAAGAAAATAACAAAAAACATTTAGAAAAAAACAGCAATTACATTTTATTTAAAACGTAATTATCTATTTAACAGTATTTTTGTACATTTGAGTTTGATAAACTTCAAATAGAACCAGAAAAAGTATTAAAAACCCATTGTTATCGTTTTTTTTAAATCTAAATTCTAGTACCATGTTTTGAGTTGTTAATTTATCTAAAACGTTTATCAAACTACAATATTTATTTTTCCTGAGCAAAACAAAGCATATTTGTTAGTTTAATATTGAATAAAAATAGGCAATTTCGAATATCATGGCCTGAAGTATAATCATCGCATAACTACAAAACATCGCAGTCACGTTATTAATGACAAACAAACCGATGCTTACATCTTACGTGTTACTTGATATGACAGGAATTAGCCAATATTCTTCCAAGTAACCCCGGGCAGATACGAAGAATCATTTAACTATGTTACTTATATCAGATTAATGGCACATAAATATAAAAGTATCTTACTGTCAAAAGATGCAAACAAATCAGGCATGTCATCGACGGAGACCATGCTGCGATAGTCCAGCCTCGGCTGCGGGACGCTGGACGTTGATTTGGTGTGCGAGCGCCCGAACCCGCCGAGTGAACTACGTCTGTGTGCACGTACCATACGTAAGAACTACATTTACAATGTATAAATAAGACAAACACTTATGAATGTATAAACTTTTGCCCTTTATGTTTTTAGAAACATCACGGAGACATGTGCAAAAGTGCTCTAAAATATAAGACAGTATAAGTAAGGGAAAAAATATTTGGGTGCTTAAATGCTCTGTTGTAGTGATTTTTTAAAGCAATATTATTTCAACAACACAGTGTTTCAAAACAATCATCGACGTTACTGAATGCACAACTCCAAGTAGCGACTGAAAACCACCACTACCAACGAAGAACAATGAACAAATAAGTCGCGATTTGACGTGAACAATTAGTACTATTAACATAAAACTTTTTTTTTATTATTATTATTAACAAAAAACAGTTTAAGAAGTAACAATACAGGCTCTTAAAGCCTAAAGCAAATTTTAGAACACAGCTTCCAAACCTTACACAAAATTTAGAGACGAAATAATTTTAAAACACATTAACGGTTTATGCCAATTAATAAAAAAATGTTATGTCCTGATTCCTCGATGCAGTATGACCTATAAAATAAACATTTTTCAAAACATAATCAGCACCTGTCAAAAATATTAGCATTTTTATTATTTTACCAGAGAAGAGGTCACTAGTAATAAATTTCTAATCATGCTAGGAAATTTCAGTCCCTAAATAAAGTGCCAATACTATGTTATCACAAGTCAAAATGCTATATCAGTTCTATGAGAAAGATTGTGATAGAGGATGATTCGATGAAACCTCCTACCAATAGTAGTAGTAGCAATAAAGCTACCAGCGGTAAGCCGCTTTATCTCACAGAAAATATTGAAGTTATACAATCAAATGTTTTGTAATAATCATAAAGAATACCAATTATAAGAAATCCATAAAATGAATGAATGTTAAAAAAAAGGTAACCTTTTTAATGTTAAAAAATGTAAAACAAGCATATGACAAAAAAAATTATCTTTTTCCTCAAATTTAAAAAAAAATGATCCATTTTAAGTTTTAATACCTACATGACCGTTATCTTAACTTATTGAAAAATATAATTAAAATGGCGGAAATATAAAACAAGCATGAAGAATTTATTCAAAGCATAGTTTAGAATAGAGAATGTCACAAGAAACTGCATATTCTAATCTAAAATAAGCGTGTCAGAAAAATCGGCATACCGCCAGTGCATTTAACGTTATAAAACACACTATATTTATACGAAAAGTGGTCTACAAGCTACAAATAAACTTGCATATTAAATTATGATTTATATTGAAAATATTTGAGATCCAAACTTATTTGAGATACAAGCTTCACCAACTTTAGTAACTAATGTGACTGGTTTATATATTGAACTATAAATACTCTAGAAATATGTATTGAAAATATGATATTAATCAGGAATACAAAAATTGGTGGTGTAAACTGTTTAACCATGTTTGTTTAAAACGTCACTATCCAAAGTATGCAAAAAAGTCCACAATGTTATAGTTGTAATTTCTTTGTTATGGGCATTGGTTTTATTAAAAGTGTGATAGTTAACTAACTCTTCCATAGAAGAAGATCTTTTCAAACGTTGTTATTTGTTTCATTGAGTTATCTACTGGTAGTGTTTAGGTTTATCTACAATCGGATTACTAACGGTCAGTTTAAATAATCTATCTAATATTGATATAGGCTACTGCAGATTAGTAACCAGGCAATAATATTTTTTAAAAGTATCTTAGCAATAAAATTCTAGTCGGCCTTTCTCTAACTGTAAATATGCTACTGAAATCGGCCGTTTGCCAAGTCGTCATAAATGTTGGTTAGATATAGCTAACGAATTTTTTGAGTAGACCACTATCGCAACTAACTCTTTCTCTAATCATCTTATTCCATAAACATGCCATAAAACATTTGATCACAACTTGAATCAAAACTATACCAAAATTTTTTAAAGAATATTTTTAAATGTATTCTCAATGAATGAATCTCAGAATGTATTCATAGAAATGCAAAAAAAAAAATCATTGTGAATACATTAATGTGTACACAACAACATATAACTTTAACATCTAACAAACAATCTCGTGGATCCTAGTAACGAACAGTGAATAATACATATTCATATAAGTATCACTCTGATATTCGATAACAAAATTCAGTTCATTTTATAAGTTTCAAATGATTTTCTATTAAAAACTTTAGATCAATCTATATTTATAGAGATTTCTCACACCCGTAAGCTATTGGTGGTGATTCTGCTGTTCATAAACTAAACTTATTTTAGATGCATGCTATCTTTCTCAAATGAAACAAAAACAAAAGAGATGGAACACTTTAGACATGTCATATTGGTGCGGATTTGTCTAATCGTAATGTTTTTAATCAACATGTTCCGAGTGATAGGTTAAATGTCTGTAGAAATGTAGTGTACAGGCTAATCTAACAGCACTTAAAATGTTTTGTCTCTTTCTATTACTTTCGTTGAAAGAAGATAGCAATAACTTAAAATTAGTTTAGTGAGTGCGCAACAAAATTACCACGATTAGGGACACTTGCACGTTCCTGGGTTAAGTATTTAACACTGAGTTAGCATCTAACTAGGGTTAAACCACCTTATATTTGACAGTTTAACTCAATATCAAATGTAACCCGGGAATGTGCAAGTGGCCCTTATAGTGTTATTTTAGATAACATTAATTTGTTTTTTGTACCAGTTAAGAAGCAAATTTTTTTGTTACATTATTTATATTATTATAAATACGAACGCAATGATACGTTTGCGTACGCTGTGTTTGCATACGCAAATGCGTTTTCGTACGCTGAAGTGTGCGTATACATGGTATTAGTAAAAATAAATTGTCAGAATTTTGTGATACAAATATCCGAGTGATAATAAACGTTCAGAGGCGACACATAACGTAGTTGGCACATCGATTCTGCAGCAATGGGTTCACATACCCAGACAAGACGTCACTAGGCGCCTCCTCCGAAGGCGTTTTACTCAGGAACAAACCAGTACCGAACTCCACCAAGTTCATTGGTGAACTTTAATCAATGAACGCAGAGGAGTCGATAATTCGGTAGATCCGGGAAAGCATCCACGGTAGCAAAGGAAAAATTTAGAATTTTATATTACATGCCATTTCATATTTTCAATGTATGGCCACATTGTTTTAAAATATATTTCGCTATTACAAGCAAAATAAAAGCGATTTAGAAATAACTTTTGACATTTTCAAGTCGTATTATCACACTTTATGCACATTTAAAAATATACCAATTGAATAAAATATTTTTCTACCAGGATTATATATTTAATAAACGTAATTTAGTATTATCGCCTTAGAATACATAGCTAAAACGCGTCATATAAAGCAATTAAAAACAAAAATGAATTCTAATCAGTTGTTATAATATTTCAAATCAAATGTATTTATTTTATTTACATTTAATAATGTGCTAGATACATTTAATAGTAATTATATAATAAGTGATTAAACGTAATATAATTAATAAAAAAGTAACATAATTTATGCCCGAGTTAAGTATTTCGTTGTTTTTCAGTTTGTTACTTTTTTGCCAGGGGCGAAAAAACCAGGGAGGACAAAATGGCAGTATTGAATGAATCAATTTTTTTTCCATTCTATTACCACGAAAAAAAATCGTGGTTCTTGAAATAAAGCCGAAGTAGAGAATAACGATTAATAAATGTATTATTATGTTTCCTACAAAATAATCTACAAACTGTTTACATTCCAAGGCGATATGGATATAATGGAGAACTAAGAAATTGAAAATGATTCTTTTAGTCACAATCACAACTATGATATACGTGTGTTGTATAACTCGTATATATTAAAATCTTATCCAAAAGTTATTTACAAAATCGGTAAAAGATAAAAGTAATAAGCTCACCTATTGAATACTTTTGAGAAAACACTGGTATGGCTGTCGGCAGAGGTGGGTAATGAGTCGCTCTGGGAGCCCTGGCTGCCCTGACTGCCGGCAGGGGCGCCTTCGCCGGTCAGACCTTCCACCCAAGATAACGGGTATGAAAGTCGTTTTAGCATCTAAGAAACAAAAACATTTATTTGTACATCATATTGTATCTATTTTCAATGTAGCATAAAAAACAATATTTTTAGAAAAGCTTGAATTAAAAAAGGCAAAAAGAATATATTTGTTAAAATTTGAAAATTGCTTAATTAATACTGCGTTATTGCCTCTGTGGTCTAGCGGTCCGGCGTCGGACATGAGTTCTTGAGGTGCTGGGTTGGAGCTGAAGACACTAAGTCCCAGAATGTGATAGGTGGCAAGCCTATCATATTATGAGACTTAGTGTCTTCAGCTAGTCGTGAATGCCTTAGTTGTGTCTCTGCCTAACTCTTCGGGGATATGGGCATGAAGATATTTTTATTATTACTGCGTAAAATTTATTATTATCATCTAATGGTTACCTTATTCTTCTTATCAGGTTTTCCACCATCGTCTTTTTGTGTGCCGTCGAGCGAGAAGGAGACAGCGGCAGGTTTGCGTGGTGCTCTTTCGTTCTCGCCAAGTGGCGGCGCCGATAGCGGCGGCTCGGCACGCGGCAGACAAACGGGCGGAACCCATTCGGCTGACAAAACGATATCTGCGTCACTGTACACCTAATTAGAAAAAAACATCTTGTTACAATAGCTTTTTATTTTACAACATGTCAACGTAGACAACGAGGTATACTTTTAAATAAATTTTAATTAGATTGTACATTTAAACCAATAAGAAAATAGAAGCGAAATGGAAATAAATTCAATAATATATAAAAGAAGAAAAATGATAGTATTAAAGATACTGATCACGAATGTATTCATCGACGGGGGTAATTGTTCATTTTTGACAGCACACTAATTTCCAATTTCATCAGGATAAAAAAATAACGAATAAAAATTGTAGACAAATCAAAACCACCAACTTATAGCAGCTTTAATCTAGCAGCAAAGACCAAGGATTTTTTATACAGGTTCAGTTTGTAAGCATGGTAACGAACTACCTGTTATAAAGTGGTCATACTATATTGGCTGTAACATAGCCGGATCTACTGTGGTGATAACGATTTGTAGTAAAAATATTAATTAGGTTTTGGAACTATTCATTTTTAATAAATATAATTTAGGTATAAATGTTTTAATTATATAAATCAACATAACATTTCGGGAAAGAAACTCAACAATGTCAATTCAGAGAATTTTTGACAGAATCATAGAAAAGAAGAGTATGAGAAACGACATTAATATTTTTGATAGAAACACAGGAAGGGAGCAAAGATACGTCCACATTCTACAGATTTGAACATACAATTTTACATTACACTTAACGTACTCAAGAACAAAAACAAAAATATAAAGGCTGCGATGTTTTTCAAAGAGCCATAGAACAGAGCAAGACCCAAAATCTCCAATAAATAAAAAAAAATTCAGTAACATTAACCCAGATAAAACATATTAAAGAGCGGAAATATAACTAAGAAGAAATGTTTTTATAACATCAGATAAAAGTTTACGTGGTACACAATTCAGTGTTTAGTTTCCATTTACACTAACCAATATCAGACAGACTCACGAGTAAAAACGCCACAAAGACCGAATGTTTTTGATAAAACCAGAGAAAAGTAGTAAATATCGTTCACCATTCAGTGTATAATTTTTGTTCACATTAACCAATACCAGACGGACTAAAGAGAAGAAACGCCACAAAGACCGAATGTTTTTGATAAAACCAGAGAAAAGTAGCAAATATCGTTCACCATTCAGTGTATATTTTTTGTTCATATTAGCCAATACTAGACGGACTAAAGGGTAGAAACGCCACAAAGACCGAATGTATTTTTTAAAACCAGAGAAAAGTAGTAAATATCGTTCACCATTCAGTGTATAATTTACGTTCACATTAACCAATACCAGACGGACTAAAGAGTAGAAACGCCACAAAGAACGAATGTTTTTTTAAAAAAACAGAAAATAATAGTAAATATCGTTCACCATTCAGTGTATAATTTTCGTTCACATTAACCGATACCAGACGGACTCAAGGGTAGAAACGTCACAATGACCGTTCCCATCTCACCTCATCAGTAGATGGACAAGACATCATGTCAACATCATGATGGTCGAGGGAGAAATGATTTAAGAATTTCTGTTCATACGCTTTGTCGCAATGCCAATCGTAGAACGATATATCGGTTTCCGGATATTCGATAATCGTTTCAATCTCGTGATAATAATCTTCGTGTTCTATGTGCCCCTAAAATGAACATTTATAAATAACCTAAAATTTGTATACAAATAAAATATAGTGTTATAGCTAGTATACTAACAAAACAAGGTAAAAATACATAACGACGTTAATTGCTTATCATATTTTAGTTTTTATTAAAATTATTATACTCATAAATTCCTACAAATAGGTTTACTAAGCACAGTGACAAATAGATAGATATTCATAAGAACTGTTAATATAAGGTTAAAAAAATATCCCTGGACAAATTACACAAAGAGAATCTAACCCCAATGTATGAAATTTATGAGCTTGAGTTATAGGTGTTAGTCAACGATACCCAAAAGTGATTATTTTGTGATTACATACAGACACTCCAATTTTATTTATACAGGATCACTGGTAACTAACAAATAACATTTCTAGGGAGGCTTTAGTACATAAATTTTGTTCTATAACTTTTATGGAATCTCGAAAAATATTCTGGTTCTTCATAAATTTGATGAACTTTTTGTATGGAGAACCAAATTTTGTGTCGATGTACTAAAGGCGCCCTAGAAAGGTTAAGCGTTAGTTATTAGTAACCGTATGTGTTCTAGAACTGCATAAAAGTGTACCTTTTTAGAGTTATTATTGGGTGTGACATGCAAAAGCGGGTCGCGTATGTCGATCCCCGAGTCGTGGTAGGAGAGTTTGACGAGGTGGTGAGCGGCGTCCCCGCGGTCGTCGTCCGCGGCGCGCTCGCTGCCCGCCACGCTCCCTGCCACGCTGCCCGCCGCGCTCTCCGCGCGCTCCTCTGAACACTCCGCCCCTGACACTTCCAAACTCTCCTCCTTGCCTTGATCTGCACTTGATGATACCTGCAACATAAAATATCGAATTCATATCAAGGATATATTTTGTACTAATCCCAAAGAGCTTTACAAGGACATTTCGGTTAACAATAATATATATTTTTTTCTTACATGCACACACATACATACATAAATTCACACAAAGTCCCTTACGGGGTAGGCAGAGAATATCGAGTGCTAAACCTCACGATCCTGGCAGGGCTGCCTAGCTTCCTACACATTACTTACCCCTTCCATACAAACACGCCGGTTTGGGATAACACCCGAGTGATTTAATCGTTGAATGTTCTCCGGCACGCAGCAGCGTGCAGCAGGGCAGCGCAGCTCTTTGTCATTTTAATATTTTTTTTATAAACAATTGCTTAAAGTGGTGGCAGAGGGTGGTTTTATTTAAAAGAATTTGAGTTTTTTTTTTTATTTAAGCTTTGTTTACATTTTAAAGTGATCAAATTCAAAGAATTAATAACATACCTCGCTTCCTTGGTCTATAGACATCCTGTCTTTGCTAGGTATCGCCCAATGTTGGTCCAGTAAAGATTTTCGCCTTTCTTCTGTTGTTTGTTGCTGGAATAAGAAAATTGTAAGATCATGAATCTGCTCCTTATTATGAAAATTTATATTTTATTGAACATTTAAACACGATGTTCATATGTTCAACCGTTTGAACGCCTGAGCTCTACTGAGAGTTAGTTTATGAGATCTGCCATTTCGATCATAAAGCATTCGGAAACGAATAAAATCTTCTCCCTTCCTCGAAAATAGACATATTTGTTGCTACCTTTAAATTTGTTTCATTTCATTTCATTTTACGCGGCAATCAAACGAACCAGTTTTCTTTTTTCAGTTTGGTACATAAAAACTAATGTAGGGCACATAAGGTCGACAATCTTTTCTCAACGAGCGCATCCTAGCCCTGCTGCAGGTAAGTCAAGCGAGTGAATAGCCTTCATCAAGCTTAGGGTACGTGTATATTGTACATAATAAAAACATATAAACAAAATACCTGTAATGATGTGGGTGTGACGAGTTCTCTTTCAAAGGCCTTAGGGAATGCAGCACCTCCGCGTTCTTCGGTGTCGACGGAAGCGGGCCTTTCGTCCCCACCCTCTCCGACCTCGCCCCCTGCTGCCTGCAGCTCCGGGAACGTCTCGTCCTGTAATATAATGTTGAGGTCAAGAACAAGAAGTATAACAATGCTCGATTCAGAAAAGAGCCGATTTCTGATTTTAGAATAAAATTAAAAAGAAATAATTAAAAACTAGAGTGAAGTAGACAGTAACTACCCGCGTTAACGGGTAAGAAAGGAATTTAAAATTTCGTCACGGGACTTGAATCCTCAGTAGCTCAATTGGTTAGAGCATTCGTCGGCTTGAGACGAAAGGTTACAGGTTCAAATCCTGTCTGGGGCGAATTTTTTTCTTTCTTTAAAATTGATTGAAGTATTATACGTTATTACGTTATAACCATAGGGCTGACTAGTCGCTAGTTTTTTTTTATGTCATCAGAAAGCTAAAAAGCACACGGTTCTACTAGCGGTAAGATAATTGTGGCCTATAGACACAATAGATTATACAGGTGCGACGATATCTTGTGGCCGGAGTGTTAGGCAAGTCTACCGGCGACCCTACTCTCCGAACCTGAACATGACAGTGTCGTTATGGCGGCAGGAATACGTAAGGTGGTAGATCTCTACCCGAGCAAGTTGCTATACAGATCTCTACTACCAATATACTTAATAAGATTAAGCCCACAGACAGGGTTATTGTAAAATATTTGATATTTTCGCATGTATTAATACCGCCTTATTCCCGTTCCATATAAATCATTTAAACATACAAAAAAGATAAAAGAAATACCTTGACTAGAAGAGAGTCTTTTCCTGGCGAATGTTCCGACTTATTCATGTAGTAAATTTCAGCTTGTTCCGCTCTGAAACCAATAAAACAAAACCGTTTAGTTATATGCCTATATACGTATGTTTACGCCAACTCCTTTGCGAGATAGGCAGAGAGTATTGAGTGTCAAGTGTCACGTCTCCCACACGAATCCACTTACAACATATAAACTTTATTCCACTATTATTATGCATTCTTTGCAACGAAATAAAAAATATTTGTGTAACAATCGATTTGGTCATGGTTTTGCACCGGTTTAGATAAGCCAACATATACCTATAAGCAGTTAAAATTATTCATGATTTTCAACTTAAATCGTAGCGTATTATCAACATTTTTAATTATTTATACGGGATACCCACGTTCTATTCTTTTTTTTTCACGTTCACGTACTGTTCTATTTTTATTTTGTTTATCGATATTTCGGCCTAGTTGCGTAGGCCGTGGTCACGACAGGACTGCTTCAGCGAGCTTTAACTTTGACAGGAGGATCTAATGACAGATGAGCCTGTGAACTCACGGAGAGTTTATT
>NJDC01058107.1:197728-220870 GCA_002245475.1 Calephelis virginiensis
ACAGGGTTATTGTAAAATATTTGTTATTTTCGCATGTATTAATACCGCCTTATTCCCGTTCCATATAAATCATTTAAACATACAAAAAAAGATAAAAAAAAATACCTTGACTAGAAGAGAGTCTTTTCCTGGCGAATGTTCCGACTTATTCATGTAGTAAATTTCAGCTTGTTCCGCTCTGAAACCAATAAAACAAAACCGTTTAGTTATATGCCTACATACGTATGTTTACGCCAACTCCCTTGCGAGATAGGCAGAGAGTATTGAGTGCCAAGTGTCACGTCTCCCACACGAATCCACTTACAACATATAAACTTTATTCCACTTATATTATGCATTCTTTGCAACGAAATAAAAAAATATTTGTGTAACAATCGATTTGGTCATGGTTTTGCACCGGTTTAGATAAGCCAACATATACCTATAAGCAGTTAAAATTATTCATGATTTTAAACTTAAATCGTAGCGTATTATTAACATTTTTAGTTATTTATACGGGATACCCACGTTCTATTCTTCTTTTTCACGTTCACGTTCTGTTCTATTTTTATTTTGTTTATAGACATTTCGGCCTAGTTGCATAGGCCGTGGTCACGACAGGACTGCTTCAGCGAGCTTTAACTTTGACAGGAGGATCTAATGACACATGAGCCTGTGAACTCACGGAGAGTTATTCTCCTTTTTACTACGTCCTTATCGAGTTTTGGTGCCATCGTGAATGAAGATATCAATATTAATCAATAGTATCAATAGTAATCGATTTTTTTTATTATTATTGAAGTCGTAATCACTAGCACCGTGACATCTTACTAAGTAAATTAATAGAAGAAGGCGTTACTTTACGGAAATCCATACTTAAATCTAAATAAAATTATTTAAATTGCAATTTTCCGCCAAAAATGTATACGTATTATTGCGTAACAAAACAGACAAAATAGTGCGCTAAAAATGAATTGGAGTTTTAGCTTCCGGTAAGTCCAATTCATTCTTAGCGCGCTATTTTGTCTGTTTTGTTACGCAATAATACGTATATATTTTTTGGCGGAAAATTGCAAATTAAATAATTTTATTTAGATCTTACTAAGTGGTAGAGTTTCGCAGCGACTCAACCGGATTGGTACCACCGCCTTACATATTCCTGCCGCCATAACGTCATGAAAATTTTTAAAATACAGACAATCATTTCAAAAACAACAGTCAGATATTAGTCTTATTATTAAGACTGCGGCGGTGCGAGCTAGATGTTGTATGTCTCATTTTCATACCATAGCGGTTAAAAGGACAAATTACGTACCAAACATACATATACAAAGGTAGATATCTCATTTATTTACACGGTGCGTGGAAAATTTTTCTCTTTCGTTAACTATTCGAAATTGACAGGCGGAAATCGAGCTCTTTGACAACTTTCATGAAACGTCAACGTTTATTGAACATTTTTCACGTTTAGGCATAGATTACGTTTGGTAAGTTATGTGTCGAAATCTATGACACTATTGGTCTAAAAATGTGTTTTTCTTAGTCACCAACAGAGGCGCTGTTCAAAGCTTTCGTGCAAATAATTTACAGAGACGGTAGCGAGGATCTCACTCATGGTAAGGGCTCATGTCATTGTTAGGAAAGTCATCACATTTAGAAATAAGCAAGTAGCTTCATGATCGAGAGCTAGCTGCCGAATTGACAACGCGAAATGTTTACAGAGCAGTAGCCGTATGTTTTTCGTTTATTGTTGCCGATACGCATCTGATTACTTACGTGATTATCTTTCTTGCACTATCGTCGTTAAGTGACTTTGCATTTGTTTGATATAATATCAATGTATATATAATATGACGCACTTTAAGCAGCAAATATCTAAAATGACGGCATCCGAAGATAATAATGACCGATTGCATTTAATCGATTTTATTCTCATCAAAACATTTTCTTATTTTTTTTATAAGAGGAGGCAAACGAGCATGTGGATCCTGATGGGAAGGGATCACCACCGTCCACGGATAACCGTAACACCAGGAGTATCACAGATGCGTTATCGACCTTTAAGAAATAAGTACGCTCTTTTCTTTTTTTTCGCTTTTTTCTTTTCGTACTAAAATGATATACGTACTTGTGCGTATTTTGGTCAGGTCCGTGTGTACGCATGTGCGCAATGTCGTAAAATATGGCCGCGTTGACAACATATTCCATTGGGGCGATAACTCCGTACGACTCGGGTCCGTGCTCCATGACCAGGGTGTCCGACACGTTCGGGTCGAACATCACTGCGTTGGGTGTTACCAGCAGCACCCCCGATACTACCCCCTGTAATTGAAACAAAAAAACGATATAAAGAACACTGTTTAACATAAATACAGTTTCCATCAACGAGACTATTTTTTTATAATTTTGTAAGGCAAATGGGCAGATAGATTTCCTGATGGTAAGAAATTCACGCCTCCTAGAGACACCAAACGTTGAAAACCTTAGACCGAGATGTTAAGTCTCGAGCAAAAGTAAGTTTACTGGCTTCCTTATCCTCCAAACCGGAACATGTCAACGGCAAGCGCTGACATTATGGCGGAAGGAATAAGTAAGGCGGTGCAAAAGCCTACTACCTTGTCAGATGTCGCGGTGTTAGTGACGGTAAGTCTATGCCCGCATTTTACGAGCTGCCTGGCCAAAGGAAAAGATGGTTTATTCTGCAAAAGGGCCCGGACCCACACGGGGAAAAATCTGAAACGGAGAAGGCTGTGATATCTCATTATTATAAGAGTCACTTGTACATTTTCCCAATAAACAGTCAGTACAAGTGAATTTTAATAATCTTATAAGTAGACAGACTATTATTACTGAATATACTATTCACACAGTTCAATGTTATTAAGTCACAGCGAAAATTTTCTGAAAAAAAATGAAATGAAAAAAACAAGTTAAGATGGGCTTAAATGCATTATTGATTCATCAACAGTGGCTACTTATTTCCCATTAGCGAGGGTTGAAAAATAGTAAAAAGAATTTGATTTTGTACGCACGAGGACATATTTATTTCCAAATAAATGTCTGTTTTTGAAGGGTGCCACATATGCAATAATTTTTTAATAGTAAACTATCCCCTTTCTGATAATAACGAATTAAGCTTACTGCAGCTTATTTAACTAAACACATTTTGTTTTTGGGAGTTTGTCTTAACAATTTATAATAACTTATAACATATTTTATCAATTAACTGTTTGGTATAGAAAACATTTGCTTAAGGTGCTGATAGACTTGAGCATTCACCTGTAATGAGCATTTGTGCGAATGTTACATTACAGAAAAATAACGAGAACATTTTAGCGAGCATTCTATCGAGCGGCCTGGCAAGCATTCTAGCGAGCATTTTTTTGAGCTTTGAGACGTCCCTCCCCGAAGCCCTGTTGCTTTATTTATTTTTTTCACGTAACGATAATTATTAATGAATATAAATGCAGCACACGCGACCGTCAAGTCTGACATCATTGGTAAGAATATTTTTAACAAGCATGGACTAGAGTGTTCGCTAGAATGCTCAGTAAATAGTTCGTAGCAATGTTTGGCTCTATGCTTGGCTTGGCTCGTTGTTCAGTTCGACAAATATAAAAACGGCGAATGCTCGGTGTTCTGTTACTTTTATTTTTGCTTAAATTATGTCTAATATTTATTTTTTCTTTAGTTTTGTTACGTACAAAGTTATTGTGTTCTTGCCTTTAATTTTATTTTGTAATTATTCGATTTCCTGTCTATCCTGGTTGTCTGGTACATATTGCTTTGAGCGATAAGACCGCCATTTGTACATTTTTTTAAACATTTTGTTCTGAATTTTTGTTCGTGTTTATATTGTACAATAAAGAATAAATAATAATAATAATAATAATGCTCAAGTCTTTCAGCACCTTTACAAAGACGTACATCAAACAAAACGAGACAAATGTGTCGAGATAAAATTGATGGTAGAAAGGATATCTGTAAATTGACATTTGATGCGCAATTTTGCGAGAAAAAAAAGATGTGTAATACGAGAACAAAGATATCGAGTGCATCGACCGTTTACTAGAAATATCGAACAAGTGATTTGGAGAAAAATGAAAGTTATCAGATGTATTAGTCATGTATGTTGTAAATATATCACCGATTGTTCTAAGATGATCTAAGGTTCGAATGTATGTTTTTGAATATAATTTGATAAAAAAAAGTTCTTTCTTTCTTTCACAGCGATCATACAGTGAGATACTTGTACATATGCATATAATTCTGAAGCCTACAACCACCGATCGTAATTCAAAAAATACTCATTTTTTTTAAATTCTACCTACCAATAATTCTAATAAATGAGTTTTTTTTCGATTTCCCTGAATCAGCATAATCAGATCCCGACTTGATGGCAATGGCAGTCATGTTGGAGGTACGCTCTTTCAAATGAAAAAAGATTTTTTTATATGGACAGATTTAACGAATGATAGAAAAATTATACATCAAAGTATCTTCATGCCCATATCCCCGAAAAGGTAGGCGGAGGCACAACCAGGCACCGACGACTAGCCGAAGACACTAAGTCCCACAATGTGATAGGTGACAAGCCTATCGCCAGCCGGGCACATATCCAATCCCGAGCAACGTTTTTTTTATTAGAGAAGCAAAAATAAAAATTCAGTATCAAACGCATAACCTCCTCTTTTTTTCGGAAGTTCGTTTAAAAGAAACTAGTAAACCTCATCCACGATTCTATTTCTTAAACTTAATAATTCTTAGTAAAAACTGAGCTAGAAAGTGTCTTATTATGGCTTATTTACGCATACATATACAAATAAGAAAGCAACAATGGCGTGCACTTTCTACATGGAGACAAGAAAATTAAGACTATGGTAATATTCTTAACAAGTGATTAGGTACTTATTCTACTGTCAAATAATCTAGCGTTAGCATGATTCTTCTAGTAACGGCCGATGGGGTCGTCACATCCCTAAAACATTTGAATAAGCGCAGTAAAACTGCAAAAATCGACCGCAGCTATTTCATGAGGTAACATTCATTATTTTTTGATCATTCTTTTTTTGAAACGTAGCAAATGATTCCGAGATAGTCTCCGATAACATTTTGTTAACATCCTAACACAAACAAATATGTGTTTTTAAGTATAACTCAAAAACAACTAGTCATATGACAACTATTTGAGAGTTAATTTTTTTCATAAAATTAAAATGATTCGGAAAATGGCTCACATGAATTTTATCAACATCCCACTACCTAATCCTTTTTGAGTTATAATTAATAATGTGTAAACTTTCTAAAAAAGAATCATCAAAATCGGTTGGCTATTGGCCGAGTAATCTCGTAACAAACATACAGAAATAAAACATACAATCGAATACAGAACCTTCTTTTTTAAAGTAGGTTAAATACTTTTAGAAACCATATTTAAACAACATGACATTAGACAACAGTGGCAAATAAATTTAAAATAATATAGATACTAACTTGTCCATCTGTGATATGGCGAACATTGATTTTGAGGAAGCGCTGTGGAGCGCTGCTGGCAGGCGCTTCCGGAGACCCTGGCCGCAAGCTGTCCAGAATTTCTGTGGAGCAAAATTGTCACTGTTATCATGATAAATTCCCCCGTTTGCGGTTAACAAACCACTAAACTATTACCCCCTTACTAATAAAACTTACGAGCACGTTGATCTGATGTATAACTACACTTTTGTTAACAAAAAATGAAGTTTCACACCAGATCAACGAGCGCGCAAGTTTTATTAGTAAGGGGGTTAATCTATATTCTATCTTTCATCACTAAATTTGACCGCCTCGTTGCTCGAGTGGCTAGCGTACTCGCCTAACTACATCGACTTACCGCGAGGCTCGGGTTCGATTCCCGGCAGGCATTTGTGTGATGAACATTTAGATGTCTGCATTTCCGGGTCTGGGTGTTTATTAAATTTATTCTGGTATCTATTTAAGTATTTCTATGTATTATAATGTTGATTAACACCCATAACACAAGCATATAATTTGTTTACTTTGGGGTTAGATTCAATTAGTGTAAGTTGTCCAGGGATATTTATTTATTTATTTATTTATTATTTAAATAGTATAAAACAAAGTCGCTTCCTATGTCCCTACGTCCCTTTATGTGCTTAAATCTTTAAAACCACGTAACGGCTTTTAATGAGGTTTTTTAAACAGATAAAGTGATTGAAGAGGGAGGTTTATGTGTATATTTCACAACCATGCGAAGTCGGGGCGGGCCGCGAGTAAATAAATAAAGTATAGAAGTCGAACATATTATAATAACCTTAAAGTCGGTTAAAAACCGCAAACATTAGATTATTGGCTTTGGTGATTGGTCGATTTCCTCAATAACCATTCCGGATATGAACCTACGCCTTGCCTACATCACGTCGCTGCTCGCCACTGTCTTGATCCGGTTTATGTGTATATGTGTATAACCGTGCGAAGCCGGGGCGGGCCGCTAGTATTATATAAAAACAAATCTCGTGAACGGATGGACCAATTTTGATCTTGATTTTTTTTATTGTTAAGAGAAGGTATGATTTAAAAAAAAAAAACAATATTATAATGCCCCTGTTCCTCTGGGTCCTCGGTGTAGAATAGATCATCTGTCTTCTTGTCTGGCAGCTTGTGAGAGGCGAGCAAAGGTCATTACTAACAAGACCACTGGTGGTAGAGTCCTGTGCAGCATCTTTCCCGGATAGGGATCCACCGTCTTACCTATTCCTGCAGCCATAATGACATGTTCCAATCAGGAGGCTAGGGTAGCAGGTAGACTTGCAGAATTGGCCCAACAGAGGCACCTACAACACTTTTGGTGTCTATTGGCTGCGGTCATCTCTTACCACCAGGAGAGCCGCGTTCTTAAATTAAAAATATTCATACAATCAATAACTGGACAGTTCTCGAGATATAACTGTTGCAACAAACCAAAATTAGCTTCATATATTACTAGCTAACCCGGCGAAGTTCACTTGATATTAACAGCTACTAACACTTGGAATTGATTTTCCCATTTCTCCAGCAAATTTCAGGAGTGATTTGAATGATATAGTAAAGTCCCGAGTTCAATTCAAACATAGGTCACATTTTAAAAGGAAATTTGTGCGTTGGGCACTATAGTGGATGAAGAAATTTTATAAGAAAATATAATAGTAGGGGAGCCCGCGATGCTAAATAAGGAGTAACTCCAGCGTCATGGGGACCTATTGCACTTTATATATTAAATAATGGATAGTAAAAAGTAAAAATTAGCTTTCTTTTTTCTTTCTTTCAAAAAAAAAATAAACAGACAACCCAACATGTACGCCTCTATACATATAGAGGTTTAATACATAATGGAGGTTCTTAACCATGATACAGTGTATCTCCTATATCTTAACCTGACGCGCCTGAGTTACTGCAAAAATCCCCTGTTGGGTTCCCCTACTATAATGTTTGGCGCTGCCGAAGTAAACAGTTAGTATTATACAAAGCTGCATTTATGACGAATGTAACACCATTAGTTAACGTAGCATAATCCTACCATAACCTTGTAACACTTATGACTAAGTATATGATGAGAAAATATGAATGGAAACATTGTGAATAAGACGGACGGAAATCCCAAAAATATTACTTGAATTCAAACGGTTTTAAATAACATTTGTACTTTTTTTAAAAAAAAATACTTTAATACGGAACGACAAATGAAAGATTGACAAAGCAGATATACAAATGGGAACGTATATGGATGTAGGTACCCGGGGACACCAAGGTGGACATTATACAATCAGATCGCTCGGATACTATGAAACCGGCGTGTTTGTATGAAAAGGGTAATTAATGTGAAGGAAGCCAGACAGGTTTGTCAGGGTCGTGAGGTTTGGCACTCGATACTCTCTACCTACCCCGTAAGAGACTTGGCTTGAAAATGTGTGTGTATATATGTATGTCCTTTTATTTATAATGATACAACTGGTTTCACTTTTCACAGCACCATTTAAAAAGTGAATATAAAATGGAAGAATTCGATAAGCCTCCCATTTTGTAGTCGAATCTGATAAAATATTCAAGTGGTTGTAAAGAAAGTGATATTCTTTGTTACATTTTCGTAACACACTAGCCGACCCGGCGAACATCGTATCGTTTGACATTAACAGCTAGTAACAGTTTGTATGGAAAAAAATATTTTTAAATTAATTTTATTTTTTCACTAACGTACTTTTAATTTATTAAGTTTCAAATCAACTTTTTTTTGAACACATGAAGTTGATTTAGAATTCTAGTTTTAGTTCATAAAACATATTATAAAGAGGAAATGTTTGATTTTTTGTTTGTTTGCTTGAAATGAATAGGCACCGAAACTACTGGACCATTTTGAAAAATACTTTCACCCTTAGAATTAGGTATCCCTGAGTGACATAGGCTTTGTTTAATCAAAATCAAAGTGCAGTAAAAGCCATGTTACGCAAGCGAAACTGCGTGAAACTACTAGTCAATATTAATCTACCCGTACAGCATGTTTTCGGTTAAAAATTAACATAATAGCTGTTTCTGATGTTAATCTAAGATTGTGCAAAAATCGCGTTAATCGTTTGTTTTTTGTGATAACAATGCGGCAAAACATGTACACTTGTATTACTTGTATATCTATTTTTCTTTATAAATATGAATGAATCGTAATATTAGAAAGAACAAATGTGTTGCTAAGCACAAAACTCAAGAACGCCTCGATCAGGTAGGCTTATCTTTTAACATTTCTTTTGAGACTCAATAAAGGTTTTTACGAAAAGAAAAACAGGGAGAACTGCTAAATAAATATGAAACATTTTTACCCTACCAAGTTTTATTATCTGTATCTTAATTATAAATAGCCAGCTAGTATAAAGTTCGCCGGATCGGCTAGTCTATACTATTTACAAGCATTTCCTGCTGCATTATCGTAGTTCAAAAAAACGAGGAGGGTATGTACACCGATTTCTAAGAGGTTTCTGAAACGATTTACGTCATCCTTTTTTTGCTTGATGCGGAATAGTTACGAATTGGTCCCATAAAAATTTGATTCAGGTAGGCCCATTAGTTTTTATCTTATGAGCATTTTTTATTTACTTCCACCATCCCGATTTTATATTATAAGCTTCACCTTAAACCAATCATTATAATATAAGTATTATATTTACTTGGCACCGACTTCAAACCTATTAGGAAATGGCACATATAAATAATAGGTAGTATATAATTAATATTAAATCCTTACTATTTTTGACTTTTTAATTTTGAAGTCGTTTTTTTAACGTAGCTATGTATATTTGTTTATAGTCTTTATGATTTCCCGCGGGAATCATTCGATCGAACGGACTAAAAGATCCGCCTACGACTATATGTTTTCAAACATATCCATATCAAATTAAAGCAAATACAATGCAAAATTGGGTAAGCAGTTTAAACATAAAAGCGTAGTAGACAGACTTTTTTTAAATTAAAATACCGAACTTTGCTATTTTTAAATATCGGATATAGGATCAAGCTACCAAAACCTCATTTATTTTAATAAATATATTTCCCAATTATTTCGGAAATAACGGATAATTCGGTGCGCGGGTTATACAGTGTTTTAATGGGTTCTCTACTCGATGCTTTTAATTACACGATAATGTTTTCAATGACGGTAACTTTTCAAGTTATTACCGAAATTTAATGTCGTCGTACACATGCCTAATTTAACGATGGCCAAATACCATTATATCTAAGCCTTTACTATGAGTTGCTGTTGATTATGTTTTTTTATGACATTGAAAGGCAAACAAGCAGACGGTTTTCCTGATGGTAAGAAATTCATATCGAATAGAGACACCAAACGTGGTAATGGTGCGTTGCCAACCTGAGGCCGGGGTGTTAGGCCTCGAGCGAAAGTAAGTTTACCGGCTACCTTAGGCTCCGAACCGGAACACGTCAAAGGCAAGCAGTGACGTTATAGCGGCAGGAATAGGTAAGGCGGTGGTACCGATCCATGCTAGTCGCTATAGCTCTACCACCTAGTCAGATGTCAGTGACGGTAAGCCTATGCTCGCCTTTTAAGAACTGCCTGGCAGGAAGGCAGATGGTGTATTCTACAAAGGAGCCCGGACCAACACGGGGTAAATAAGTTCGGTAAATTACATATCGAAATCTATTAAGTTTTTGCTCTTAATATGTAGTTCTCTTAGTCACCAGTAGAGGCGCTTTTTCGAGTTTTCACGCCCCAAGTGATTCGATAAGTGGTTTTTTTAGTAATGCATTATTTTCGTTTACCTAAATGACGTAGCAATCAAATTTGAGTAGGTTTTTGCTTGAATTATCACGAAAGAACCAGCAATTGAACAAACGCTTTACCTGGCCCTTACCATGTTGTTTTTTGCTGAGTAACCGGGGTCGAGGTGGGACCCCGGTGAAATCAATCGGACCAGGAAGGCTGCTCCTCAGTACCCCTCTCCGGCCATAGGGGACATGAGGAGCAGTCAAGGGCAGTGGGCCGTTTGGCCCGCGTGGGGTGATGGAAGTGAGCTCACGAAGGAGGGGTAGGCATTCCATCGTGACCACCTGGTTGCGATAGGGTTGCGGCAGGTACGAGGCTACATGTCGCCACTGGAACTCCTAATTAGTGCCCGCTGTGTCTCCGTGCACCACTTCTGACGATATGAGAGGGGCTGCGCGACGGGGATTCCGGGGCCGTGGAAGTGTGCTAAAGCGTCCCCTCAGTCCCGGTACCAGATGAAGGGGAGGACACCGTGCGGTGTTAGTAAGTAGGAGCCTGATATAACCCGCCACTTCACCCAAAGTGGGGGGTATCCATGAGGATTTCCACACGTAAAAAAAAGAGATAGGTTTGCACCTATCACATTGTAGGACTTCGCATCTTTGGCTATCGTGGATACCTTAGTACCTCTAATTAAGTAGTGAAGAAAATACGGGCGCAAATATATACCGACACACACGTACAGTTTACATAAAAAAATCTGTATGAAATTTTCTACAGCGCGTCACTACATGATTAAAGTGAATGAACCTTGGTCCTTTTAATATTAGGTCTCCAGCTGTGCCTGATTTGTCCAATCTAGGGTAGATTGGGCAAAACATGGCGTCGCTAATTGAGTATCCAATAAATTATATCTACACCAAATTAATAACCGCGTTGGTATTATAATTAATGTATAGCCTTTATTCTAGAAATATTAATCCTTTTAAGTAAAAGTTCTTATAAAATTATAAAGACTATTATTAGGACATATGAAAACTTTTGTCGTGCGGCCAGTACGTACTTCACTCACAATTTTTCCTCTTTGGTTAAGAATTTCAAATTCAAACACTTACTTATTCCGTTTTTTTTGTGTTCAGAAAAAGTTTTTGAAGTGAAACTTCTTTAGAATCGTTGTGTTTTCAAAACAGGTGCAACGGAAAAGCGACAGGTAAGAGACACAAATATATATTCATCTCATTTTTTTGCAGGAGACACAAATACATATATATTCATCTCATTCTTTTGTCGATTTACTGAAGTTTCACTTCTGTCGTGTGTGAATCGCAAACATCAAAAACATTTTCTACCTGGCACTTCATAACTGATGAATCTGTTTTCAAAGAAAGTGATAACTATAAATACACAGTTCAAGAGGAGTATCAATGTTTTCTTCGAGACTCGGCAACGCGTGGGTAGCTCCTCTTACGGATGGTAGTGGCCACTTGCCCATCAGGTGGCCCTTGCGTTTTTTTTGCCAGCTCATCTTATCAAGAAAAAGTAACAAAAAGATAGATAGTAGACAGTAAAGATGGAATTTTATATGAGGATGGGATGGTATAGTATGGCTTAGTTTCTATTTAAATATTGCATTAATTTTATAACTGATTTAACTTTTGAGGTTTCCAATTAATTAACAATAAATAAACGTACATACAGCCACAAACGGTACACTTGCACTTGCATTTGATAACAAAACAAAAAGGCAACAAAAAGGAAATGAATATTTTTTTATTTTCAAATAAAAACAACGTTTCCCGGGATTGCATTGCCCGGTTGGGAGTCTATCGCCAGTTGCATCTTCTGCCTACCACGTATACGGGGATATGGAAGTGAAGATACTTTTTTTAAATACATGCCAAAATATCCAGGTATAAAATACACTTCACTACTCATTCTCATCCCTACCCAATACAAATAAAATTTTTATAAAAATCTATAGAGTCGTTTTGGAGGAGTTCGACCACAAACACCGCGAGTCAGGAATTGTGACACGAGATTTTTACATAAAGGACTAGCCGAACCGGCGAACTTCGTACCGCTTGACATCAATAGTAGTTTGTATATTAAAAACCAAAAATTTGTTTTTTCAATTTTCCCTGCAATTTTTCCCGCTTTTTCCCTTTATATGAAAAATTCTCTTGACGTTATCTATTACAAAAACAAAAAATCGGAAATGGGAAAAAATAAAGGGTTGTTTTTTTTTATTTTCCCCGTTTTTACCTTTTTAAGATGTTATCTTAACGCTATTAATCACAATAAATAAGATATTAGCAAAGTTGGTCCATTCGTTACCGCGTGATGACCACGCGAAAAAGGGATTCATTAATATTTTAATTCACAAATAGAATAGATTATACACGAAATATATTAGGCTCATTAAGTAAGTATCTTCACGCCCATAATAAATATCCCTGGACAAGTCACACAAATTGAATCTAACCCCAAATTAAGCAAATTATATGCTTGTGTTGTGGGTGTTAGTCAACGATAGTAATACACAGAAATACTTATATAGATACCAGAATAAAATTAATAAACACTCAGACCCGGAAATGCAGACATCTAAATGTTCTTCACTTATGCCTGCCCCTGCCTCGCGGTTGCAACCAGGGCACCCACGACTAGTCGAAGACACTAATCCCCATAATGTGATAGGTGGCAAGCCTATCGCCAATCGGGCTCTATCCAATCCCGGGCAACGTTATTTTTAGAAGAAAATTGAAAATAGATATTTATTATTTTTTTGTGCCCGACCCGGGAGCTCAAGAAGCCAAGTCCGACGCCAGACTGTTAGACCACAGACGTGAATATTAGACTAATATTAGGTTGCTTTCTTAAATCTCAATTATACTTAAACTTAGTTTGCAATTAAAAACGAGTGACGTAATTCACAAGGCAACTAATAACAATAGTGAATTAATTAAAACCGAAACAGACGTGAAATAAAAGACAAAGAAAAAACGCCATTCGTGTAACTAAAAACCAACATGAATAAATCGTTTATTTGTCATGATATTTCTTAACATTTATCAAAACTAGCCGTATATACGCGACTTCATCGCCGTATAGGTTTTTACTCTTTCGTCCCCCATTGTAGTCCTTTGGGTGGAAATTTCAAAAAAAAAACGTAACCTACGTTTGAACTCTTCTCTTTATCTATGTATATCAAATTTCTCAAATAAAATTTCCCCTGCGTTCAATTTTTCCTGTGTTGGTCCGGGCTCCTGTGCAGAATAGACCATCTGCCTTCCTGCCAGGTAGCTCGTAAAAGGTGAGAATAGGCTTACCGTCACTAGCACCGTGACATCTGACTAGGTGGTAGAGTTTCGCAGCAACTCACCCGGATTGGTACCATCGCCTTACCTATTTCTGCCGCCATAACGTCATGACGTGTTCCGGTTAGAAGGGTAAGGTACCAATACCGTGACATCTGACTAGGTGATAGTTTCGCATCTATTCCTTATCTATTCCTACCGTCATAACGTCAGTACTTGCCGTTGAGGTGTTCCGGTTCGGAAGATAAGTTACTTTTGCTCGAGGCCTAACTCAGGATGGCAACGCACCGTTACCACTGTCTCTAGGCGGCGTGAATTTGTTAGCATCAGGAAATCCGTCAGTTTGTTTGTCTTCCAATATCATAAAGAAAATTTGAAAAAAAAGGATCTTCACGCCCATATCCCCTAACAGTTAGGCAGAGGCACAATTAGGACACCCACGACTAGCCGAAGACACTAAGTCCCACAATGTGATAGGTGGCAAGCCTATCGCCAACTGGGCACATATCCAATCCCGAGCAACATTTTTTTTATAAGAAAATTGGAAATACCCAATTTTATTTTTGCTGCCCGACCCTGACCTCATGCAGTCAAGTCCAACAACTGAACCGCTAGACCACAGAGGCGACTAAAAATTGATGCAACGGTTTAGCCATTAAGAACTCTCCATGTAACAAAAAATATCTATATTTATAAAACAATAACTGACCCGAAAGACGTTGGTTATGAATATTAAATTCTTAAATTTCTAATGTTCTTTATATCCTTTTTTATTTTCATTAAAACCTCCTGACAATAACTAACACAAAAAAAATGCGATATTGTTTCACCCGTTCAGGCGTGTAAATACGGGTTAATTTACATATATACCTATACTATCTTATTAATAAAAATGGACTAACGAAGGAGTAAAATTAAGTTGATATTATAGACTGTATAACATTGTAATAAAGACTATAATATAAGGTTGAACCTTGGAGTAGTTTACGCTGTCTTTATTAATAAGACGGATATAGTTTAGTAAATTATAACATAGAATAGACCGGAAACATGGACGTTTTTAAACCAGACAACATGGACAATTCGAGTTCCACGTAAAGTAATAGAGTAAGTCAGCATTGCACTTAAAACATCTGCCACGAAACAAAAAAAAATTTGAAGGTTATCAAACGCACTAATAAAAAAAATACCTTTTTCTTGAGCCGGTTCACTGGGAGCCCCTTGCGTCGACTCGGACGTATTATCCCCGCTCTCGGACGGTCCATCTGAATCCTTATCACCATCTGTAGAGACACAACCCAACTTTAGCCGCGTCATTTCCCTCACATAGACAGTCGTAACTAGCCTATTTCACGTAGAAACAAACAAACCGTGATACCACCGCTTCAGGAATTCAAAACTGAACATTCTTGAACAGCTGTACTAATAAAATGTACATTGTATCGGCTCACTTATCGCACTTGATAAAACGCAGCCATATCTTTGCAATTAGTGTTGTGGCCGCGACAAAGGAACTTATGGCACAATTTTTCAATACAGGTTACTTTGGTTAAAAATAAATTGGATAGCGAAACGTCCGCGCTACGAGAATACCGGCTGATACTGTTGTGGTTCATGCTCGCGCAATTGTAGTTTGAAACAACCGTCTCACGCGAATAGCATCAAGGCTGAACGTGTTTACTAGAAGCCAGTAGAGCCGCACTTTGTATGGCTTATAGTTAAGACTGTTCTCCGTACACATTAAACGATTGCAGGTTCAAATTTGATATTGGAAGGCAAACAAGCAGACGGATTTCCTGACGGTAAGAAATTCACGCAGCCTAGAGACACCAAAGGTGGTAATGGTGCGTTGCCAACCTGAGACCGTGATATTAGGCCTTGAGCTAAATTTTACCGGCTACCTTGCCCTCCGAACTGAAAAACGTCAACGACAAGCGTTATGGCGGCAGGAATAGGTAAGGCGGTTGTACCAATCCGGGTGAGTCGCTGCAAAACTCTACCGCCTAGTCAGATGTTACGGTGTTAGTGACGGTAATTCATGCTCGCCTTTTACGAGCTGCCTGACGGGAAAGCAGATGGTCTATTCTGCGAAGGATTTCGGACCAACACATTTTTACACGCTTAATAATCACATTTTTGACACGCTTCGTAAATTTTCTTTCAAAACGGGCCACAGCTATTAACACACAAACAAAACGTTTTTAACACGTGTGAAATGGAAAAGGCGCTGGTTAAAAGTGAATAGAGATAATGTGTAGTTTCAAGCTTGTTTATGTATACAATGTGGTAAGGGTGTACGTTTGTTAGTGGATAACAGACTGTAATACACAAAGTTTTCATCTAGTCTTCAGTTTCACATGACAAAGATTTTATTTTACCCATAATACGATAGTAAGTAAGTGTCTTTACGCCCATATCCCCGAAGAGGTAGGCACAACCAGGGCACTTAAGTGATGGCATATAGACAATGTGATAGGTGACAACCAGGCACATATCAAATCCCTAGCAACATTTTTTTATTAGAAAATTGAAAAAAAAGGACATTTGCGAATCGAACGCGGAACCTCATGAAGTCAAGTCCAACACTGGACCGCTAGACCACAGAGTATGATAGTATCTCAAGATTTTATTTATGCACCAATAAAAATGTAAGATGAAAAATGTAGAGAGCCAATGTTCTTATCGTAGCTTTACGTCCAATTTCATCTTTTTAAAAACAATGTTTTTTGAAGCAAAAATTTGAGGTAATTACTCGAAGTCTACAGAGTTTTGTTCACTGGTAATATTGGTTTACTGTCATAGGGATGTGACAATACCATCATCTGCTAGTGAACCAATGTAGTCATTTAGATGTAATATTATTCTCTTAGGGCAGTCAATAAAAGAGTAGACGGCAGAATGTTGTGCAGCAAATCCTCCCATTAATTTCACCGTTTTACCTATTCTTTCTGCTATAGCGCTTGCCACTGTCATGTTCCGTGGCGAGAGAGGCCGGTATACTTGTTCACGTAGTCTAAGGCTATAGGATGACGACGCACACATTTGGCGACTATAGGCAACGATTATCTCTAACCATCAAGAGAGTCACGTGCTTGTTTGGTATCTTATAATATAAAAAAGTATTTTCATGCCCGTATCCCCAAAGAGATAGGCAGAGGTGTATCCAACTAAATAACCAAAGATATTAAAGTCCCACAATGTCATTGATAGCAAACATATACTTTGTCCGACTGTTCAACCCTAGAATCGAACCCGAGATCTCGTGAAGTCAAGCCCAACACCGGACTAATAGACCAAAGAGACGATTCAGAGGCAGAAGGAGAGAAATAGGATGGAATCATTATTAAGTAGTGTATATGTGCTTGTAATTGTTGGAGCACATAAAAGTGTATTCATTATTAATGAATAAATTCATTAATTCAGATGTATATATCACATGGTAGGGGAGCCCGAGTAGCTAAATGTATAGCCACTCGAGCGTCAATGGGATTTGTAAGTTTTTGTGGTTAAAAAAAAATATTAAAAGGACACAAGATGTTATTATTTTCAACAGTGCAAGGAGTATCATAAGCAAAAATAACAATTACAGACATCTATTCATACGCTAACGCATCAGATAAACACTAATGGAATACAATACACAATAATAATACATGACAAATATAATATGTCGATCAGATAGGTCGCAGTAATTTCTTAATGAAAATAAATAATTGTATTTTCATCGTCTCTGAGTCCCATCTTAACGTACTTCTTGCTCAAATCGTTAGAAAGTATAAACATGTACCAATTGGCGTGCAATAATCCAAGTGTTATAACCTCCAGGATCATGAGATTTGGCACTCGTTACACTTTCTGTCTAAGCCATAAGGGACTTGACGAGAAGATATTTATTAATTTATAATGTATGTACGTAATCCAAATTTACTTCAATATAGCATAAAAATAAAATAAATAACACTGTACAGATGATACAAATTGAACTTAATATCAAAGTAAGTGAGTTACATACTTGTTTCACGGGTGTTAGTGAACGTTACAAATACATAGAAATACTTAAATAGATACCAGAACAAATTTATTAAGCATAGATAACTAGAAATGCAGACATTTAAATGTTCATCACACAAATGTTTGCCTGCGTCGAGAATCAAACCTGAATTAGACATGTACGCTAAAAATTTAGAATGACTACTATATACGTGCGCCATTTAGAGATTTTAAAAATGTAATAGAGGTGTTTAAGCATGCTCCCTTATGGTACAAGGTATCTCCCTTATCATAATCTGACATGGTCGAGTTACAACCAAAATCCCCTCTTGGGCTCCCCTATCATCATGCATACTTGCCAATTGAGGTTTATTATATGTTCGCTTTTAGAAAATTAACGAAGTTGGATCGTCGTTTAAATGGGACAAACACATAAACTTTTACATTTATGACAATATAAAGATAAAGACAGTGAAAACCTTATCGCGCACTTTTGAAATTTACAAAGACGTAATTTCAGGGCAGTTAGTATATTGCAAATACCGACTTTGATTACATTATTATATAGTCTAAGTACACAAAAATTAAGTATTTTCCTATATTCAAACTCAAACTCAATATTTCCGAGGGATCCCACCATCAGATCCAGATTTGGTGGCAATGGGACCAACTCGAAAATTCCATCTTTTAAATAAAAAAAGATTTTTTTTAAAATCAGTTCAGAAATGGCGAATTAATCGATTAACATATATAGAAAACATAGGAGTCGAATATATATAATCCTATGTTTTTAAGTCACTTAAAAAATTAAAAATTGTGACAGAGTTATGTTAAGGTGTATTTTTTGTTCGTGAAAATATTCTTTTTTATTATTTTCACCCTATACCTATCTAAACCGGTTTCCACGGAAGAACTTAACATTGTTAAAATGATGGCGTAGTCGCCGGCGACATTTTTAGTAAAAATAGAAGTCTATCTGTATGTTACGCTTTTACGACTAAACCGATGGATTGATTTTTATAAAATTTTATAAGCATATAGTTAAAATCTGTGTTCAAACATAGGATATTTTTTTTTGCAAAAATAAACCCCCTAAAAAACTATATACGATTGTAGAAAAATCATGTCAAATTTAACCAAAGCCGACATCCGAAGATTTTCAAAATTCAACCCCCAAAGACTACAACGGTAGATGAAAGTCTGTATGAAAATCTAACCTAGAAGTTGCGGTAAAAAGCTAGAATATTTACGAATAAATTCACGATTTTGTTAGCGTAGAACAGTTTCGAATTTCACACTAAGTTTCACACCCCTACTATAGTCCTATGGGGGCAGAAATTTGAAAAATTTTAGCTATAAATCCAAATGAAATTTCATCAACATCGTTTCATTGGCTGTGAAAGAGCAACAGACAGACCGACTTTAGCATTTATAATGTTAAGTTAGTATTAGTAGGGACATATTCCTCGCAATAACATATTATACGGTCAATAAGAAGAAAAATATTTAAGTATGTACATTTATTATATGTAGTTATGACATAAATTTTATGGCCAATCAAAAAAAAAAGAATAAAAAGAACAAATAAAAAACGCATCAACAATTTCAAAACAATCGTTGTTTCGGTCATTAATCAATCATAAACATTTTTGAATAAGTAAAACGTTACTTAGCCGGCTATTTAAATATTTAGTACGGTTAAATTGAAGGTCGGTTTCGTAAAGCTTTATAGTAGAAGATCCGAACATATTTTAATATAAACTAGCTGACCCGGCAGACGTTGTTCTGCTATATCTTTAATGTAGTTTTAGTAAAAAAAATGGTGCGAGTCATCCTTATCACTTATGGGGTACGAAAAACAGATGTTGGCCGATTCTCAGACCTACTCAATATGCTCCCAATATGTTACCAGCATCGCTCAAGCCATTTCGGAGGAGTGCGGGAACGAACATTGTGACACGAGAATTTTATATATTATAAGATTTAGCGTATAGTATTAGAATAAAATATAATACATGAAACTTATTAAAATGGGTTGACTAAAAAAACATTTTTAATTATTGAAAAATAAACATTTTTCCGTTTTCTTTTTTGGAGGCAACCTTATATCAACGCCTTCTCAATAAAACAGCCCTAACGTTGCGATTTTTTTTCTATCATCCAATCAAATGAAAGTACCTGACAAAGACATACGTATTTATACCTGGAAAGCATTGTAAATAAAAGGTAACCCATCTTCCAAACATTTTATACGTCATATACTTTAGGTCAGGTAAAATTTTTAAGAAAGAAAAAATCTGGACCCAGTCCGTGTTGGTCCGGAATCCTTTGCAGAATAGACCATCTGCTTTCCTGCCAGGCAGCTCGTAAAAGGCGAGCATAGGCTTTCCGTCACTAACACCGTGACATCTGACTAGGTGGTAGAGTTTCGCAGCGACTCACCCGGATTGGTACCACTGCTTACCCACGCCTCCCATCATGACGTATTCCGGTTCGGAGGGTAAGGTAGCCGTTAAACTTACTTTTGCTCGAGGTCTAACATCCCGGCCTCAGGTTAGCAACGCACCATTACCACCTTTGGTGTCTCTAGGCAGCGTGAATTTCAACCATCAGGAAATCCGTCTGCTTGTTTGCCTTCCAATATCATAAAAAATAGTCAGGATTTGAACCTATAACCTTTCGTCTCAAGCCGAAGAATGGTCTAACCATTTGAGCTACTGAAGATTCAAGTCCCGTCCAAGTCAAGTGCTTAATAAATAAAAATACCTTAAAATTATTGAGGTATAATATTGAAATAATGTTGAAATGAAAAAAAAAACTTTAAAGGAAAATATTTTTTTTTTAAGATTATTCGAGGCAACTCATTTTTATTATGTTTTCTAATATACCAAAATTATCCTACTAATATTATTAATGCGAAAGTTTGCAAGAACGGATGGATAATTTCTTACCCACAAACTACTGAACGGATTCAGATGAAATTTTACAGGAATTACAAAATATAAATTGGTATGTAAGCAAAGCCACAAGAGGTAGCTAGTTGTTACGAGTAGTCACGAGAGGGAAGGGGGAGTGACAGATTTTTGTTACGTAGTCGATTTCGTCAATAGAAATTTCGGACTACAATCGAATATGATGCACAAACTCACAGCTAGTGGCGCTGACGTAAGTATATTGATACGTCAGCTGATTGAAAACAGGCATAGGCAGTTTGTAGTTTAGTGAAGTTGTCGAGCAAGTCCACGAGAGCCTACGCTATGCAATAATTACTACGTAAAAACTTGAAGGGGGGGAGGAGGGGATTGCATATACTACGAGTGGTTACCGACGGGAGGAAGGGGTCAAAAAAACTTTAAAAATAGGTCACGTAGTATGAGCACGCTCCCTAATACCAGCTCGGGGCAGGTCTACTTAGGTTCGGATCTTAGAGCATTAGTGATACACAGTTTAGGTAATCTCGTTGCGATACCGCAGCTATCGTAACTGTGAAATTGTAATCCGTTGCAATTTCAACGATTGAGAGGAAACGGCTCGCAATTGTCGCGTTTGAAGTTTAGTCTGAACTAAGTCATTCAACTCAATTACTTATTGTGCCTCTGTGGTCTAGTGGTCCGGTGTTAGCGTTGACCACATGAGGGTTCGATTCCTTAGGTGCACAACTCGAAATGTGTTATTGAAGTTATACTTCTTTTGGCGCGTTATGTTAAAAACGATGAGAGCGAATTTTAAGATCCGTCAAGCATTTCACACACGGCAGCTATAATGTAAAAATATACATTACAGCACGATACATCTCATTACATCTTTCTATAGAAATCGTCAGGAGACCACACACGACAGCTATAATGTACATTTTTACATCTTCGTATCTAAAGTTGCAGAAAGATACCAAAATATACATTTACATTCCACTACATCTCGATACATCTTAATACATCTTAATACATCTCAATACATTTCCTTATGAACGAGATGTTCAAAAAATTGCTGTTACAGACAGAGACACCACATAAAGGGTTTCGTTAGCGTTCCATCTTCAAGAGAGTAGGATAGAACCCATTTTCTGGTGTTTGTCCGGTGTACTGTGTAGGTACAAACCAAACTTGTACAAACAGTCTGTCTGTTCTCTTCCATTTTCAATTTTCTGTTTTTGGCACATGTGCCAATACGTACATCAAAGTTACAATACGAATCATCTTCTGATTAACTATCTAGTAAATCTAATTGTAAGTAACTAGACTGGTCCATGTAAATATGATATAAAATAAGAACAGTCTGTATAACAGATCTATGTCTAAAAAGTGCGTCAATCGGGGCGTATGCTAATGAAATGAAGGGAAAGATACATTACAATACCTGCTGTGTGTGTGATAATGTACATTAATATACATTACATCCCGGGATGTACAGCTTTACATAACATCAATGTATCACACACACAGCAGGTATTGTAATGTATCTTTTCCTTCATTTCATTAGCATCACACAAAAGTTACAGCATGAAGTTGAAGCAGAGAGCGAAATTTGAAGATGCGCGCGCATCTGTCACACAAAAATAACATCACGAAGTTGCCTGCTCTAGAAACATGTTGCTATATTCACACACGTGATTTAGTTATAAACAAGTGCGATTTATAAATATATTTTTCGTTACAGATTTTTTTATTATTTTTTCAAGTAGGTTATACAATATAACTTCTCACGCGCATACATAAGTACACGCACCCATTTTGTTTTTCAGGAAAACCAACACTATCCGGGATAAGATATGTATCGTGTTGGCGATAGGTTTGCTACCTAACACATTATTAATCTTCTTAGGCTAGTCGTGGGTGTCCTAGTTATACCTCTGCCTAAGTGGGTAAATGGGAAAGAAGATACAATAGTAGTTGTACTAATAATGTATACTTAATCCATGAGCTGCAGCGAATGTCTACACCTTGCTACTTAATTTTAGTTTACTTAGTTTGGTTCACAGGCAATTATTGTTTTTCATCTGCTCTTATTCAACCGCTTAAGTTTATAGTGTGATATTACACAACTTAAAACCTTCCTCGAGAATTCATTAATCAATCGCAAAAAGACTTTTCATATCCAAAAGGTAATTAGATGCTTCTAACAACCGTTCTCATCTGAGACTTATTGACTTCAACACTGTAATAATATAAATATCTTAAGGCCATTTGCGCGTTCTTGGGTTACGTTTAATAACGGGTTAAACTGTCAAATATGTATTGAATTAATCCTATGTTGGATGATAACTTTGAGTTAAATATTTAACCCAGGAACGTGCAGGTGGGCCTTAGAATCGTTATTTATGATCTATTTATACTGGACTTGAATTTTAGCTCTTTAGGAAAGATAATTTAATATCAAGGTATTTATATTGTACCACATGCCCTGTGCTTTTTTATATCATATTGGAAGGCAAACAAGCTGACGGGTTTCCTGATGGTATGAAATTCACGCCTACAGACACCAAAGGCAGTAATGGTGCTTTGCAACCTGAGGCCAGGATGTTAGGCCTCGAGCAAATGTAAATTTACCGGCTACCTTAGCCTCCGGACCGGAACACGTCAACGGCAAGCGCTGACGTTACGACGGCAGGAATAG
>NJDC01058107.1:227066-255483 GCA_002245475.1 Calephelis virginiensis
GACTAGAGGTTTTGAGTTATACTTAATTATTCATACACTTTATCAAAAACATGCAATCACTTCAAAACATCTTACAAAAAAATAATTATCAAATCGTGTCGTGGTACCTAATGATATGGTTGGAGTCGGTTTCTGCAGTTTAACTGCGCTTAATTATTTCTTATGTGATAAGATAGCGAAAAAGGCACACGACCATCCGATGGTAAGAGATGACCGTGGCCTATATGTTGCAGCCTGCAGGTGTGTTGCAGTTTTGTGGCCGGTGTGTAAAAAAGAAAGAAAGAAAATTATTTATTTGCGGAATATGTGTGTAAATGAGATGTTACAAAAATATTTAAGCATATCAACCTATTCTACCATATTTTGTTGTGCAAATATTTTAATACTTATAAAAAATATTACATTTATATCTAGTTTAGTTACTTATTTCCAAACATTTCAAAACTTTAACCTTGTATACCGTAAACCACCGTAAGGCTAATTAAGGCAACACTAAGAATACCATTGACTCCGGGAAAGTCACTTCAAAGTGTACCAAGTCCCGAGCAAAAAAAATTTAAATAATTTACACGCAATAAAACTGCAAAAACCTACACAAAACCAAAGTACTTTCATCGCTTTCCCTGGGACTCCATAATCAGATCCAGACTTGGTGACAATGGGGCCACTTCGAAAGTAAATCAGTCCAATTAAAAAAATCGGTTCAGAAATGACAGAGAAGTCGATTAAAATATATAAAAAATATAAGAGTCGTGATGCAATTTACTTAGAAACACTTGTACTTTCCACTAAGTTCTAAGTAAATTGCATCAAGAATGGAATTCCACCAAGCACCGACAATAAGAAGTATAGAATCTAATATAAGAGTCGTATATAGAAGTTTTTCGAAGTCGGTTGAAGATAAATAAACACTACAAAATGTTGTTAGGAGGAAAATGTTTCTAATTGTTGATAATGACAACATATAACGCGGTCTATATTTAGACATACCACTGTCATATATAAATACATATTTTTGCCCGCCACTTTGGTCAAAAGTCAGCGTACAGGCCACACGTTACCGCAATCGTCCACGTAGCTCGGTTACGATTTTCGACAAAGTCAAGCATTGTGGGATTAACAGAGTATGTATCTCTGAGTCTGAGTGTTTATTTAAGTTATTTCGGTATTTATTTTATTAAAAAAAGTAAGCATCTTCACGACCATGTCCTCGAGCTCTGGCCAGAGATACAACCAGGGCACCCACGAACAACTGGAGACACTAAATCCCACAATGTGTTACGTGACTAGCCTGTTTCCAGCCGGAAACATATTCCGGGTAAAGTCGTTGTTATTACCATTATTTCCACCCCGGGACCTCACGAAGTCAACTTTAACCGTACGTACGTACTGCAAGACCACATAGATGATTTATTCTATCTAATCTGTGGCCATTCAGAGAATGCGTTCCTGACACCTATCAGTTAGCTCAGCACTAGAAATATAAAGCGCTGACATAACTCTGTAATAGCGCAGTTTAGATTTAGAACCTTTACCAAGTTATTTGACACTCGGTTTGGCACAATATTATAACATTAATTGATTATTAATATAATAATGTTGTTTTAATGCTCATCAATTGTTAAAATGGTAAACAAGCAGCAATAATATTTTTATCGTAACTGCAACGCAATTACAAAGTTGCGTCGTCAGTTCAATCGCGACGTGTCTGGAACGCACTCTCTCAACGGCCGAAATATATCTATTTTATTATTACCATGTATTGGTATTGTTAATACTGCAAACATAAAAATTTGCTTACTTTGGAGCTAAATAAAAAAATATAAATATCATCATATAATATCATCGCCTCTGTGGTCTAGCGGTCCGGGTGTTGAACTTGACTGCATGAGGTCCCGGGTTCGAATCCCGGGTCGGGCAACAAAAAGAAATTTGGATTTTTCCAATTTTCTAATAAAAGAAGGTCGGGATTGGAAATGTGCCCGGTTGGCGATAAGCTTGCCACCTATCACATTGTGGGACTTAGTGTCTTCGACTTATCGTGGGTGCCTTGGTTGTACTTCTGCCTCCTTCTTCGGGGATATGGGCGTGAAGATACTATAAATATCACTGGACAAGTTACACAAATTGAATCTAACCCCAAAGCAAGCAAATTATATACTTGTGTTATGGGTGTTAGTCAACGATACTAATACATATAAATACTTAAATACTCGTAGATACCAGAATAAGTTTAAGAAATGCAGACATCTAAATGTTCATTACACAAATGTCTGCCCCCGTTGGGAAACGATCCCGAGCCTTGAGGTTTGTCGATGTAGTTAGGCGTGTACTCTAGCCACTCGACCAACGAGGCGGTCAAATCAATTTGATTTGTCCAAAGTTATCAAATACTAAAGTAAAGTTATCTCTAAGCACTTTTGTATGTAAAGATTAATATCGAGCGATTATCTAAAGCTAAACGATAACTGCCATCTTTTATATGCCAATAGCAAATTGTGTTAGGGTTTCATATTTGTACTTGAGATATAACGGAAACTTGAACATATCAATTTATCAATCTTTAAGGTTTAAATAATTTGAGGAAAGTAAAACTGCATAAACCGACTTCGATTTACATAACTATATCATTAAATTATACAAAATACTGGTCGCCCGTTAGTCGAAATTCGACCATAATAAATTTTAATATCTTTATGATAAGAACGCCATCTTTATTTCTCAAGACCAACTACTTTGTTTCCAAACTTTTTAGTGTGCTATCTGTGATCTTTAATCGTTATTATCAATATATTTGTTGTTGTGTGCCAAATGTATGGTAGTGTGGGTAATATTTTATTTATTGATTTAATGTACTTTATAAGCATTATTATTAAAAATATTAGGGTTCTGCACTTCTCCTACATATAAACTATAAGTGTGCCACATTTTATGCTCCTCCGTCAGCGCAATTTTCGTAAAAAGGGGTTCAAAGTTTTTGCTACACGTATTAATATACAGATTAAGTATTTTGAGATTCCATTATCAGATCCAGACATGGTCGTAATGGGGCCACCTCGGATGTTAGCTGTTTGAAATAAAAAAGAATAAGAAATGACTAAGAAATCGAAGAACATAAAAAATAAAGTATAGAAGTCGAACATATTATAACCTTAAATTCGGCTAAAAACCGCAACCATTAGATTATTGGATTTGAAGGTTGGTCGATTTACTCAATAACCATTCCGGATAGGCACCTACGCCTTGCCTACAACTAACATTACGTCGCTGTTCGCCACTGTCGTGTTCCGGTTTGGTAACGCACCATTACTATATTTGGCGACTCGCTATGTGTATTTCTTTCTATTAAAAGATTCGTTTGTTTGTCTGTTCAGCACAAAAAATGTTCTATAAATATCTAACTTACGTTGCGGATATGACAAGCCGACGATCTTGCAAACGTTGGATTGGACGTCATAAAACACAATATATAGGTCTATATAGTACGGCTGTTCATTAGGTTTCATAATAACACGGTTACCCTTCGACGTACCGTTTTACACTACAATGTGTACTCGTCAATAATAACCAATACAGGTCCAGAGCCGGCGACCAGCAGACGTCATTTAATTAATAGCAAGACGTAACCTACGTGGGAACCCTTTGTTGCCCGTGTTACTACCAATGTCTGGGAGGTAATTAATGAATGAGATAAAACAAACCAAAATCGAAGTTTTTACAATACTCATAACTCGAGGTGCTGGAACAATTTTAAGGATATTTAGTTTCTTGGTTGTCTTTCTGAATTACAAAATAACTTTTAAACCATTTGAAAACTTCTTAAGCCACGGCGCGAGCAGTACAAAATTATTAGGCGCAAAGGTTTAATATTTAATAGTGAATTACAGACATGACAGAAGCATAATAAGCTAAAATACATCAAACTAAAAGAATAACTCATGTAATAAAGGATTTTTAAATAATTATCATCAAAACCACTTAATTAACACCAACCACTTACTAACATCCAATATACCTATTTAGATGTTCAAAAGTCAAGAATAATTTGTATTTTCGCATCTATATTCCCGAAGAGGTAGGCAGAGGCACAAACAGGGCCACCCACGAATAGCCGAAGACACTAAGTCCCACAATGTGATAGGTTCCAAACCTATCGCCAACCGGGCAATCCAATCCTAAACAACTTTTTTTTATTAGAAAATTGGAAAAACCCAATTTTCTTTTTGGTTGCCCGACTCGTGATTCGAACCCGGGACCTCATGCAGTCAAGTCCAACACCTGAAACGCTAGACCACAGAGGCGACTTTGTTTTAAAATTTATCTCTATAATGATAAAGTCCTTGAGCTATATCCTTGCTCTCGTATGCTAAAGTATGTAAATACGGGGTGTAAAGTTTTTACGTATTCCACTGATTAGGTAAGTTTGTTGAATTTCAAACAAATTTCAAAAGTTTTGAATAATGTTGGACAGTCAAAAGGCGGACACATTGCCTGATTATAAGAAAAAATCCCAATTAAATAAATTAAAAAGCATGTTAGTTGGATTCTTAGATTGTGTATACTGTCTATACTAATATTATAAAAAGGAAATGTTTATTTTTTTTGTTTGTTTGAAATGAATAGGCTCCGAAACTACCGGACCGATTTCAAAAATTCTTTCACCCTTAGAATGCACCGTTATCCTTGAGTGACATAGGCTTTGTTTCATCAAAATCGATGCAGTAAAAGCCAAGTTACGCAGGCGAAGCTGCGTGAAACTGCTAGTATTGCACTGATTTTAATGCGCTAAAAAATCTAGAGGTAAAAAAGTTTACATTGGAGATAAGTTCATTGTGATTCATATTGCGTACTTAGGTACTAACTACAATCCGCCATTTTTAAAGTATAACAAGAATAAATCTATACCTTAAAAACGAGTTGCTAAATGTGTTGGTGAGCGAGTAGCTTCCGACCGACTAAACCGATTTGGCTACTTCTTTTTTTCTTGTGTTAGTTATTGTCAGAAGAAGCTTCTTATAAAGAGAAAAAAAAGGGGAAACTGCAGGGAAAAACGAAAAACAATACTTTATTTTTCCCATACAAACTGAACGGATGGAACGAAATTCGCCAAGACAGCTAGTCATTAAAAAAAACACATAAGTACTTTTAATACAAAAACAGTAGGTACTGCATATTAAACGTCAATAATAAATTTTAGCAGGCTTTAGCGGCCGCCGACTCTTCTCCTAAATATGTGTTATAAATTTGTAACTACTCAAAAAGTTCATCAGTTTCCTCAACCGATAATAATGGTACAATTAATTTAGTTGTCCTTGTTATGCTGTATAACAAGGAAAACTATATTAATACTACTAGTATTAGTACTACTACTTGTATTAATACTACTACTTGTAGGCTGTACACAAACATTATTAAGGCTATGACGAGTTTTGTTAAACATTGTAGTTGGTCCGGGTCCTCTACCTAGAATACACCATTTACCGTCTAGACTTTAGTCTGGTAGCTCATAAGGGGCGAGCAGAGGCGAATCAAAGGTCGCCCAACAAGACCACTGGTGCTAAAGTGCTGTGTAGCAATTTACCCGGATATAGTTTAACCGCCTTACCTATTCCTGCAGCCACAATGGCAATGTCATGTTCATGTCCGGAATATACTCTGGCTACAGGGTAACGACTCTCTTAAAATATCTATAGTATGACCGCCTCGTTGGTCGAGTGGCTAGCGTACACGCCTAACTACGCTGACCAACCGCGAGCCTCGGGTTCGATTACCGACGGGGGCAGGCATTTAGATGTCTGCATTTCCGGGTCTGGGTGTTTATTAAATTTATTTTGGTATCTATTTAAGTATTAGTATCGTTGAACCCATAACACAATCATATAATTTGCTTAATTTGTGGTTAAATTCAATTCGAGTAAAATTGTTGTCCAGGTATTTATTATTTATTTATTTCTTTATTTATTATTTATCTGTAGGCTGCGGTTGTATCTTACCATCAGGGAAGCGGCCTACTCGTTTGCTCTCTTTTTCTATAAAAAAAAAATCAGTTGAAAAATGTATATGTCCTACTAGTATTGTAAATGCGAAAGTTTGTATGTTTATTTGTCTGTTACTCCGTCACGCAAAAACTGCTGAATATTTTCATGAAATTTCACACACACATACCTGGTTACCTTACCAGGTACCCTAACTTGGATTGACACATAGGATAGTTTATTCCAGAAAATATATTCCTGTGGGACCATTAACCGTGGGCGACAGTTAGTTGCAACATAAACAAGGATAAAAACAACGTAACCTAAAATAATAATAAGAAATCGAATGCCTCCTAATAAATAATTTCACAAAAGTAATTTCCATTGCAGTATATAATTGCTTATTTACCGCAACAGGCGCAACCTCAGGCGTTCCAATACTGATGGTGTACTAGAACAGTAGTACTATTTGAATTATGCGCTTCGGCTACATTCGTCAAGCTTCGGAAATCCGAATGTATTTTAAAGATATTACTTACGTTGTTATTACACATAATTAATTATTTCGCTTAAGTTTAGATTACGTCAGCCAATTTAAAAACAAAAGAATAAAGTGTAAAAGGAATAAAAAGTGTAAAGCCGAAGCGCATAATTAAATAGTAGTACTGTACATAGTTTCAACGATAAATAAATTCAAAACAATCCAAGGAACATCACAATCCATTAGTCAATCCATCGTGAAATTCTTAACATTGGGAAATCAGTCTGTTTGTTTGTCTTCCAATATCATAAACATAAATAAAATCGAACGAAATAATGTTACACTTAGAAAAATAAGAGACAGTAGGAGACAGACAGACATTACCACCTCATCACAACAACAATTTACAATGGCTGAATCCACTTTATCGCCTGTTACTTCACTTTTCATCAGAGTCTGAGTAAAACAAAATTCAAACAAGTGGATTAATTTCTGAATATTTAAACATAACAAAAATATAAGTATAGAAAAAAAACTGAAATTATTTAACACATCACATTTATTATACAACCAAAGACTCCAAACATTGAATTACCACTTCCAACTTGAACTATTCAAAAACCAAAAAAACCAAAAACCAAAAAAAAAATAAAAACTGAAATTGTTTCAAAAGAACCACATTTTTTGCAACAAAATTTCAAAACTTCAATTACCACATCCACACAACTTAATAACTCCCTTCTAGAAAACTAGGACAAAAAAAAGAAACAAAAAAACTAAAATCGTTTCGAAAAAATCACATTTTTTGAAACAAAAACTCCCAAAACTAAAATAGCACATCCACGCAATTTAAATAGGACCTTCTAGAAAACCAGAACCAGCCAAATTTTAACACTCATACATACATAAACTCCACAAAACAAAAACCTTTAGAAAAAAACGCCCAAAATTAAAAGTTATCGTATGGAATTACCGCACGCTCATCCATACGAAACATCGTAAGATAATTTAGTTTATATCTCTTTCATATTACATAATAAAGAACAAGACAAAAACTTCAGGATCGCTCGTATGTCCCTATACCAAACGTGACAGTGATAAACGATCACAAATTGACATTTATGGGTTAAAATCCTAAGAACTTAAGTATCGATACGTTTAGCACAACTTTATACTGTTATAAGTAACAAATAATCACATTGTTGCACAAGAATAAAAGTCGACTAAGTATATCAGTGGCTAACTAAATACAACCTTATCTGTAAAAAGATATCTTTATCTTTCTTTATCTTTATGTGAGAGGTCAGCAAACAAGAACACAGCTCTCGTAATGGTGAGACAACCATGGTCTACAAACACCTTAGATGTTTGAGGTGCGTCGCTGTCCTATGGCCGGGATGTTAGGCCTATTATACATGTCAAACGGCCACCCTAACCTATGATTTTTTTTATGATATAGGAAGGCAAACAAGCAGACGTATTTCCTGATGGTAAGAAATTCACGCCGCCTAGACACACCAAAGGTGGTAATGGTGCGTTGCCAAACTGAGGTCAGGATGTTAGGCCTCGAGCAAAAGTAAGTTTACCGGCTACCTTACCCTCCGAACCGGAATACGTCATGACGTTATGGCGGCAGGAATAGGTGAGGCGGTGGTACCAATCCGGATGAGTCGCTGCGAAACTCTACCACCTAGTCAGATGTCACGGTGTTAGTGACGGTAAGCATATGTCCGCCTTTTACGAGCTGCCTGGCAAGGAAGGCAGATGGTCTATTCTGCAAAGGAGCCCGGACCAACACGGGGGAAGATGTGCCAGAAGATGATTCAATATGGCGGCAGGAAGATGCAAGGTGGCGGATCCCTAGCCGGATAAGTTGCTGTGCAGCACTCGACCAGCATTGGTCTTGCCTCGTACGAGATACCGGGCAGTACCTGGTTTAAATAATATTCTGATAACCAACGGGCGGACAACTGCGAAAGTTTTTGTCTCGCTTACTCCACCACAATCAGTAATCATCTGTCACGCTTGCACATACTGTGAATTGTTATAGAAAATTGGAAATCTTATCATATAATCTCTAATAATTAATGATTTTGAGTTCCAATAAAGAATAAATCTTCTTAATTATATTGATATTAGTTTCTCAATAACTAAAGTTTTGTTTAGAAAGTCAATAGTTGTACTAGTGTTTGTATTTTTTTTTAAGTGTTTGTTGTCTATTTTTGCATTGAACACTGTAACTTTTTTAAGCACGATATAATGTTACTTTGCTGGAAGCAATCTCTTTAATAGATGAGCTCGCCTTTCAAACAATTTTACATATTCATTCATTTGTGTTATGACTATTTTGTGTTGAATAAATAATTAATTAAATTATTAAACATTTCGATTTTTTTTGCTTAGTATCGATAACATTTTTCAAAATTTTTTGGTCTTAGGTATAATTCAAAAATAATAAGAGGCACTAAATATACTTAACTACAGATATAACATATTTTTTTATAATAGGTGATGAAAATTTTAACTTTAAGAATGTATTTAGGGAAGTGGACTAGACAGTTACCATCGCTTTAATAATAGTGTCTTTACACCCATTACACCCCTTTACCCCTACCCCTTTTAAACCCCAATTGAAAAGACACAAAACACGAATAGATCAAACATTTTCCACATTTGGTTGATTTTATTAACTAACAAGATGAGACCAACAGATAAACTTCAATCAGAACCAATTAGTTTTGAAATGGGCAAATGCGTTCACATTTTGTATGGGCTCACTCTAACAATTAGTTCAAAAAATAGGTAGGGTTCACCGAAGGACATTCATGATGAATAACAGACTACAGCATTAATTGACATTTAGGCTCGATTCACACGCACGACAACTACATACGACACGTCGTGGTCAGTGATCGAGGTGGTCTATATATATATTTTATTAGGATCGGACTACTGGTTTTTCTAAAAAATCTGTTCCTTCTCTGAGCATCCACGTAATAAACATACAAAAGTATCTTCACGCCCAAATCTCGGAAGAGGTAGGCGGAGGCACAACCAGGCACCCACGACTAGCCGAAGACACTAAGTCCCACAATGAGATAGGTGGCAAGCCTATCGCCAACCGGGCACATTTCCAATCCCGAGCAACGTGATTTTTTATTTATTAGAAAATTGGAATAACCCAATTTTCTTTTTGTTGCCTGACCCGGGATTCGAACCCGGGACCTCAGGCAGTCCTCAGGCAGAAGTCCAACAACTGAACCGCTAGACCACAGAGGTGATAACATACAAATTAAAACAAAACCGTACAATCAAGTTTTATTTAGGAGTTGGTTAAAAATCCAGCGACACTTATCACATGTGGGTACTGTTACCGTTTGAATGCAATTCATTGGAGAGAAAGAAAACATTTATTAACCGACTAAAACTTATCACACATAACTAATAAAAAATCAACCAGATTTTTTTATATATATAATTCTTGTGTTCGTGTGTTTGTCACTAAACTCCTCCCAGACGACTGGAGCGATTTTAAAGATTTTTTTGTGTGTGTTCAAGATTATTCGAGAATGGTTTAGATTCACAATTTGGTCCACTGGAAAATGTTTTTTTAATTAATTTTTAATAATAAGTAGTTGTTGATTTTGGAATGTTTCACATTGGATCCGACAGACTGCGCTACTATAGAAGCATTAATGTTAAGCAATACGAAGTTTGCTGGGTCAGCTAGTCTTATCTAAATCTATACATAAGGACTTAAATAACGTACAAAAAGTGATAGTGAGAAATAGAGACCGACTGGTTTTCAGCTCTCCCTGTCTGACAAATACAGTCAATGATCGCCTCTGTGGTCTAGCGATTCATTTGTTGGACTTGACTGCATGAGGTCCCGGGTTCGAATCCCGGGTCGGGCAACAAAAATATAATTGGGTTTTTCCAATTTTCTAATAAATAAAAAATCACGTTGCTCGGGATTGGATATGTGCCCGGTTGGCGATAGGCTTGCCACCTATCTCATTGTGGGACTTAGTGTCTTCAGCTAGTCGTGGGTGCACTAGTTATGCCTCTTTCTACCTCTTCGGGGATATGGGCGTGAAGATACTACTACAAATACAGCCAACAAAAATTTACAGCTGGCAAAAATTTGCAGTTCGGGTTAAAGGCCACGAGTTCAATTTTGGCTAAATATCAACTGCAGGAGGATCAATACGCTCGCGTGCTCCTGACATTCAGTAATTTGTTTTGTTGGAATTTAAAGAGCATTTTATTGATGAAATGTTTCTGGGAATTTGCAATATAAATTAAAAAAGAAAGGTTTTTGTTTGCAATCAATGTAATGCCTTAACCGGATTTGAAACTGCTACTCATAATATCTTTTAGCCCATTTAAAGTAGTAGGTAGGCAGAGGCACGATCAGGGCACCTACGACTACCCGAAGACAAAGTCCCACATCATGATAGGTGGCAAACCTATCGCCAACAGGGCACATATCCAAACCCTAGGAACATTTTATTTTATTAGAAAATTGAAACGAGTCGGACAACAAAAAGAAAATGTGGGTTACATTTTGTTTTTGTTGTCCGACCCGATTTTCGAATCCGGGACCTCATGTAGTCAAGTCCAACACCTGGACCGCGAGACCGCACAGGCAAAACTGGAACTTACTGCTGTTTTAATACAATTCTGTTTTTAGTAAAACTGGATTATTTATGAGACTACTATTAAAAACATTTTACCCAGATAATTATGAGATAATAGTGAAGTCAATAAACCATTACAATAAATTTAAACAATTCATGAAATTTCCTATACCAAATACCAGTTAGTACTTGATATGTAGTTCCATTCATGCTGTGTCGACATACTAGCTAATCCAATTCCCACCTTCATTGTATGGAAAATGGTGCCATCTATTATACATATTTGTAAACCAAAATGTTCAGCTATAGTGATTACTGCTTAATATATATAAATAGATATAAATAGTGATCTCATGTAGTTAACATAAAGTAGTTATATAAAGTGAAGTCGTGAATCGGCCTATAAAAGTAGCACGTATGTGGTTACATGTGGTTATATATCTCGACAATTTTGTTTTGAATTACGAATATTAGTTGGCGTTTGCGCTGCTTGGATTGACAAGAACGTCCGAATCAGAACTCTTGCTCAGTTATTATACTTTATTCTTTGGTTCCATTGGTATGTCAATCATATATCTAAAGAATCCATGGTGTCATTTTTTACGCTATCGTTTACACGGTGTGTATAACAATGAATGTCTTTTTCCTTAGGTTATTGTATTAGGCGTGAACTGACGCACAAACATTTCTCATTCCTTTTTTATTGTGTTACCTAATTAATATCAAAAGAAGGTTCATTCGAAGAAAAAGTACAATATTGATAGGACAGTACAACCTCTGTCGGCTTACCTAGTTTGAATATAATATAATCTTTTAAATGGATTTCCGTAAAGTAACGCCTGATTAAAAAAAAACATCAGACTGTAAAAAGTCCGCCGGGTCGGCTTGCAGACAAGAAATCTGAAAGTTTCTAATAGTGGTGTGTTATAAAAGACTACGAATTTACAATTGGTAATGAAACTAGGGAGTTTATCTCATTGTTTACAAATGCAGACTACACGCAGCCATTTGTATTCACTAGCCAAACCGAACTCGTAGCCAAATAGGTTACTTGATGACTCGTTGCACTTGAATCTTTGAACTGTAGCCAAAATATCTCTGTGGTCTAGTGGTCCGGTGTTGGAGTCGATTACACGAGGTCACAGGTTCGATTCAGGGGTGGGGCCACTCAAAATGTGTGTTTTTCAAAGTCAAAAACAAGGTCGTCCGGGTCCAGATAAGAGACAGCCATAGCTTATTAATTACTACACCATAGATGTTAAAGGCGTCGCTGTCCTGTAACTGGGGTGTTAGGCCAATTCCGGAGCGGCACAACACTGTCATTGCGGCGGCTAACAACAGTAATAATAATAACAAATAAATATCCCTCGTCAAGTTACACAAATTGAATCTAGCCTCAAAGTAAGGATATTATATGCTTGTGTTATGGGTGTTAGTCAACGATACCAATTCATAGAAACACTTAAATAGATAACAGAATAAATTTAATAAACACCCAGACCCGGAAATGTTGACATCTTAAATGTTCATCACACAAATGCCTGCCCCCGTCGGGAATCGAACCCGTGCCTCGCGGTTGGTCGCTGTAGTTAGGCGTGTACGCTAGCCACTCGACCAACGAGGCGGTCAGTCTAGATAAACGTCACTAAAACATTGAGATAACGCTAATTATATTAGTGTATAGTATTATTATTATTAAATATTCGGCCTCGAAGTCTTACATAATGTTGGTGCACCGTGCAAGGAAAAAATACATTCATATAGATAATAACATGTAATTGAGTGTAAATTATGTTTGTAACAAAATAATAACAAAGTATAACGAGCGTGAAGCGGACATTTATACATTCTTTTTAGAGTTCCGTCATACACACATACACCCATATCTTCACGCCATGTCCCTTACGGGGTAGGCAGAGAGTATCGAGTGCCAGACCTCACGATCTTGACAAACCTGTCTGGCTTCCTTCACATTCATTACGCTTTTTCATACAAACATGCCGGTTTCGGAGACTCTTGACACGACCCTCGTATAATATCCGATTGATTTGATCGTGAAATGTCAGCCTTGGTCTCCTCGGGTACCTACATCCATCCACATTCGCATTGTATATCTGCTTTGTCAATCTTTCTTTGTCATTCTTTCCACATGACCGAACCAGCGGAGCATGCCCTTTCGCACTTTAACACCAACACTTTCTTTCAATCCCACTCTTTGTCGGATCTCATTGTTAAGAATGCGGTCAGCAAGCGTTACACCACAGATTTTCCGTCATTAAAAGGCAAAGAATATAAGGGTTACTCTTGAATCTCGATTTATGCAAATTGGAATCGGATGTCTATATTTAGGTATTCTGGAACATAATATTTGCCAATTATTAACATTTAGTTCCAAGATTCGATTTAATAATTAACTGTTTTTTTTATTAACAACTAGCGGCCCGCCCCTTAAACTACTCTTTAAAGTTTAAGCCCTGATGATGCTATATAAGCGAAACCGGTAGGCTATTTACAAAGTAATATATTATAAGTGATACGTAATAATAACCAAAGAAACACTTGTACTTTACAAATATTTCTTTGGTTAAAAATATGAGTTTTGGCATGAAGTGCGCATTTTACATGTTAATAAAATAGAGATAAAACACACAATTATCCTTTTGCTCCTAGCACTATTGATGGTATAGGTCCGACGTGGGACTTAGTGTCTTCGGCTAGTCATGAGGGCCCTGGTTGTGCCTCTGTCTACTTTTTCGGGGATATGGGCGTAAAGATACTTTTTTTAGGTCCGAAGTTGTATTTGACCGAGGTGAAAAGCATCATGTGCAAGTCTATCAGCTATCCTACCCTCCCGGTCGGAATACTGTGCCCTGTGGTATGCCAGACAATGTCATTATAAAGGTAGGTATGGGTAATACCTGTGAAAAGTTATGCTAACTACTGACTACTTTTCGCACCAATGAAATCATGATCAAATAGACACGAGACCACTTCGGAAACATGACCTACGTTTCCAAAAAAAACATGGAAATCTGTTTGGTATCGGCGGAGTAACAGCATACAGTACGATGGCGTAACATTTTCCCCAGGTCTACTGTGTAGAATAGACCATCTGCCTTTCTTCCAGGCAGATCGTAAGAGGAGAAATAAGGTTAAATAGGTCATTACCAACAAGACCACTGGTGGTATAATGTCGTGCTGCAATACCTCCGGGTAGGGATCCAACCTTACCTATTCCTGCATCCATAATGATACATTCATATATCGGTCCAGAGGGTAGGGTAGCCGGTACGCTTGCAGAATAATTGGCCTAACACTTCGGCCAATTCCAATACACCCACAACATCTATGGTGTATATAGATCGCGGTTATCTCTTGCCATCAATGGAGTGCGCTTGTTTGTCTTATTATATATATAGTCGGCGAAATTCGTATCGCTTTACTTTAAAAACTACTTTTTTTACTTGTATCGAAAAAAAGGTTTTTTCCCGGTTTTTCTCTTCATAAGAACCTTCACCTGACAATAACCAACATAATAAAATAAGAATTAGCAAAATTAGTACATTCGTTTAGGCGTGATTGACCACGCGAAATGGGGATTCATTTTTATGTGTACACTAGCGGCCCGCCCCGGCTTCGTACGGTTATGAAATATACATATAAACCTTCCTCTTCAATCACTTTATCTATTAAAAAAACCGCATCAAAATACGTTGCGTAGTTTTAAAGATTTAAGCATACAAAGAGACATAGGGACAGAGAAGCGACTTTGTTTTATACTATGTAGTGACATAGACAAGTGGTGTTAGGAAACCCTCGCGAGCGAGTTCCATTCGGACTTGACCTATCGTTTCAGGATGAATTAAGGCAATCTAAATCCCTGACTTAGCGGACTTTAAAACAAATTTTCGTTTTCTACATATCATTAATTAACAAAGTCGTTTTTAATGAACTTGTTCCGGGAAACGCTGTAATAAAATATTGCTTTCGTACAAAATAATTTGGTTTATTAAAAAATAGTTGCCCGGCTCAGGGTTTCAGTTAAAGTAAACTAAATAGACTGTATCAACAAGCTTTCATTTAACTTGCAGAGTATGCTATGCATACATATGCTTCTGTGATCTAGCGGTTCAGTTGTCGGATTTGACTGCATGAGGTCCCGGGTTCGAATCCCGGGTCGGGTAACAAAAAGAAACTAGGGTTTTTCCAATTTTCTAATAAAAAAATGTTGATCGGGAGGGGAAATGTGCCCGGTTGGCGAAAGGCTTGCCATCTATCACATTGTGGGACTTAGTGTCTTCGGCTAGGCGTGGGTACCCTGGTTGTGTCTTTGCCTTTCGGGGATATGGGCGTGAAGATACTTACTTACTTACTTATGTATTCCGGATGGAATCTTGAATTTCGAATTTCATCCAATTTCCGGATGTTATGAAAATTGTTACGAGATCCGATGATGGAACCGAAATGTGGCCATAGGCACTCCTCAAATCCCCAACATTATCCTATCGTCTTTGGACCAAATTGACACGTCTCATCAGCCTATCTGCCAAGCAGCTCGTAAATGGCGACGATTGGTTCAAACATAGGTCAGTGCTAACAATACTACTGGCGACAGTGATGTGAAGCAACTTACCCGGGTATGTATCCACCGTCTAACCTATTCCTGCTGTCATATCACTTGTCATGGTCACGGTCACGGTCACGGTCATGTTTCGGTTCGGAGAGAAGGGTAGCCAGTGTACTTACACAATAGGCCTAACATCTCGGCCATAGGTCAGCAATCGCACCTATGACATATATGTTGTCTATAGGCCACGGTTGTTTTTTACCATCAGGAGTTCCCTGAACTTGTTCGCTGATCTATCATAAAAAAAGGACGCAACTCTCTTTATGGTTAAGAGACAAGCGTGATGTTTAAGCAACTAAAATGTTTTAGGTAATCGATGTCCTGTGGACGGAATGTTGGGTTATTTTTCCTAGTGTAATGGCTACCCTACCCTCTAGTCTAGACCGTCACATGACACTGACATTATAGCGGCAGGAATAGGTAAAGCGGTAAGTCCTTACTATGATGAATTGCAGCACAGCACCTGCCACCAGTGATCTTGTCATTAATCCCTACAAATACTATAAATGCGAATGTAAGTTTGTTTGTAACAATTTCGAAGGAAAACTACTTAAACGAAAAAAGCAAGAAGGTAGGATAAATGCGGTCAAAATGAGAGCACTACGGAAAATCTGTGGCGTAACGCTCGCTGACCGCATTCGTAACAGTGAGATCCGAGAAAAAGTGGGATTGAAAGAAAGTGTTGTTGTTAAAATGCGAAAGGGCATGCTCCGCTGGTTCGGTCATGTGGAAAGAATGACAGATGAAAGATTGACAAAGCACATATACAATACAAACGTGGATGGATGTAGGTACCCGGGCACACCAAGGTTGTAATTCCACGATCAGATCACTCGGATATTATCCGAGGGTGGTATCGAGTCTCCGAAACCAGCGTGTTTGAATGAAAAGGGTAATGAATGTGAAGGAAGCTAGACTGGTTTGTCAGGATCGTGAGGTCTGACACTCGATACCCTCTGCCTTCGCGTGAAGATATGTATGTATGTAGGTATGTATGTATGTATGTAACTACTTAATCAATCCTCATGAATCTGTCCACATATTCTTAAAGGTATTAATTAAGTAACATAGGATATTTTTCAGCGAATTAAATTCCAGGGAAGCGTGGCATTAACGAAAGCATTGACCCATAGACTCTTGTTCGCTCTATCAAGCTATCTGACAAGATGGTCTATTTTGTATAAATTTTAAAGAAAGAAAAAATTTCGCCCAGGTCTATTTTGACCGCCTCGTTGGTCGAGTGGCTAGCGTACACGCCTAACTACAACGACTAACCGCGAGGCTCGGGTGCGATTCCCGGCGGGGATAGGCATTTGTGTGATGAACATTTAGATATCTGCATTTCCGGGTCTTGGTGTTTATTAAATATATATTCCGGTATCTATTTAAGTATTTATATGTATTAGCATCGTTGACTAACACCCATAGCACAAGCATATAATTTGCTTACTTTGGGGTTAGATTCAATTTGCGTACTTGTCCAGGGATATTTATTATTTAATATTATTATCTATATATTAATACGTGATGCCAAATTTTTGGACCCCTTTCTACGAAAATTGCGAGGATGGAGGAGCATAAAATTTGGCACACTTATAGTTTAAGTGTAAGAGAAGTGCAAAACTCTAATATTTTCTAATAATAATGGTTATAAAGTACATTAAATCAATAAATAAAACATTACCCACACTACCATGCATTTAAAACACACAAACAAATATATAGATGATAATGATAAAAGATCACAGATGCGCACTAAAAGGTTTGGAAACAAAGTAGTTGGTCTTGAGAAATTAAGATGGCGTTGTTATCAACAAGATATTAACATTTATAATGGTCGAATTTCGACCAATGGGCGACCACAAGTTATTATTATTCTACACAGGAATAGCATTAACCTCACGATTTAGATTGTTGCAGAATGCAGTTTTAATCTACAAAATAAATTGAATAACTATAAGGCTGAGTGCATACTATACTAACACAATACGACAGTTTTAAAACAATAGTACATTTTACAAAACATACATTGCGTTACAAAACATACGGTGGCGCGCACATTTCTAACTAAACGGCTTTTTATATGATAGGTAAGCTTCTGATGGTAAGTGAAAACCGTGGCCTATAGATACCATAGATGTTACAGGTGCAATGTCCTGTGGCTGGTATGTTAGGCCCATTGTGCAAGTCTACCGGCTACCTTAGCCTGACGACAGCAGAATATAAGGCGGTGGATCCCTAAACGGGCTTATCGCTGCACAGCATTTTACCACCAGTTGTCTGTCAATATAATACCGACAAAAATTTTAGCCGTGTTGGCCCGGGCTCCTTTGTATAGACCATCTGCCTTCCTGCCAGGCAGCTAGTAAAAGGCAAGCATAGGCTTACCGTCACTAGCACCGCGATATCTGACTAGCTGGTAGAGTTTCGCAGCGACTCACCCGGATTGGTACCACCGCCTTACCTATTCCTGCCGCCATAACGTCATGACGTGTTCCAGTTTGGAGGGTAAGGTAGCCGGTCAACTTACTTTTGCTCGAGACCTAACATCCCGGCTCAGGTTGGCAAGGCACCATTACCACCTTTGGTGTCTCTAGGCGGCGAGAATTTCTTACCATCAGGAAATCCGTCTGCTTGTTTGCCTTCGAATATCATAAAAAAACAAAACCTGCACCGACAAGTCTAACTAACGATTGTCGCCTCCCCTTTTGCATTTAAGCCTGCGCGCATCAACGACAAAATAGTCGATCGTTTGTCTTAAAATTGTCGTGACCACAATGTGCGCTCAGCTTTACACTAAAATAAATCTTTTATCGGCGGATATATATGTCGTAAAAACCAATGTATGCAAATTAAATTTTTTTATCGAGACAGCTATAAATATATCAAAACCACTCGAATGTTCTAGTAATTTCCCATTAAATTCACGTGACCTTGTTAAATTCAACCTGAAATCATCCAAACAAACAAGTTTACGAGAAGTGAAACATAAATCATAATTTTATTGCATTATAATTAAAATAAGCATACTGAAACGATACTCGACGGTAATGTAAATAAACAAATCTATAACTGAACATCTACATATACACATACATCGACATACTATTCCATACTAATAGTATAAATGCTAGTCTGTTAAAGCGAAACCGCTATACCGATTTCGATGAAATTTTGCGTGCATTTAGCTATAAATCTTAGATCAAACATAAAAAAATAAAAATCAAGGACTGTAATAGGGAATGAAGCATGAAAATCACAACTATTTTACGCCGATGAAGTCGCAGGCAAACAGATAGTTTGTTATATGTTTTCCACACAATTACGTTATGTTTCTTTCAGTAAATATAATTAAGTCTATGTCTTATTGCCTTTTAAAAAATACGCCTAATTTATTTAGTATCTCTATAATGTTATTGAAATTCACCTAATGTTGTTTTTGTTAAGATTTTAAGACAAGTTTCATTTAACCATTTTACCCACTTTATTTTAGTTATTACTTCAAATAGATCATTTTTGTTTTTACACCTAACGAGTACAGTTCTATTATTAGTTAATAAGATGGAAACATGATTGATAGCGTCAAGCAAATCATTTATGTAAATTAAAAAACGTAATGCCCCTAAAAACACTACCTTGTGGTACTACTACCGCCGACATTAAAATTATAATTTGATATAGACTTTCTTGCAGTTTCAACTTATTTTTGATATCTCAAAACATAGCTTTCTTTTTTCTAAATAGCTTTAAAATAATTATAATGAGCTACTTCATTTGATACATAAATTGCAAAAATAAAAAATATATTCAAATCATTCTAGACTCAAACGCTATCTTTACCTATTTAATTACTTCGAAAAAGGAAAGGGTTATAATATATTCAACTCCTATATTTTTCAAGAATGTTTATCGATTTATCCGTCACTTGTGAAGCAATTTCAAAAATTATTTTTATATTTAAAAGAGCATTTCCTTTGAGGTGGCCTCGTTGCCACCAAATTTGGACGAAATCCCATAGCATAAAATACTTCTTTTTTGTACAGGTACTTACTTATTGAGATCGAATTCGGTTCATTGCAGTTTTAGTGTGCTCACATATTATTTTATTAATAATACAGTTATCTAAAAACACTGCGGAGACAGAGCTAACGATAGTTCAAATCCAATATACGAATCATTCAAGAGGATCAAAAGATATTATGTTGTAAAGGTTGCATACATAGTACAGTAGTGCTATTTAAATTATGCGCTTCGGCTACATTCGTCAAGCTTCGGAAATCCGAATGCATTTTACAAATACCTATATAGAGTTGTTATTACACACAATTAATCATTTCGCTTAAATTAAGATAATGTCAAACAATTTAAAAATAAAAGGAAAGTATAAAAGGAGTAAGAAGTGTGAAGTCGAAGCGCATAATTTAAATAGTAGTAGGTATACAGTACTATTCATAGTCATAGTATACTAGTCATAAGTATACATTCAAAAATACAAACAATCAGAAACTTCCAAATCTTCTTTCACCGGTTAGTCCGGGTTTCTTTCAGAATAGATTAACTGCCTTCCTGCCAGACAGCTCGTTAAACCGAGTAAATGTAAAATAAGCCAAAACCAACAAGATCACTAGCGGTAGAGTACTCTGCAACAACTTGCATGGGTAGGGATCCACTGTCTTACCTATTCCTGCTGTCAATATGGCTCTGTCATGTTTCGGCCTACAGGGTAGGATACCGAGTAGACCTGCACAACAGGTCTAACATCCCGGCCAAAGGACAGCGATGCATCTTCATCTTCAATTGTCTATAGGCCACAGTTTTCACTTACCATTAGGAGACCCGGTCTTAGATATTCCTGGCGGTAGAGTTGTACAATGAACCCTACACCTCGACTACAGGACAACAATGCATCTACAACATCCATGGTGATTATAGGCGATAATAAAATAAAATGTTCCTAGGGATTGGACATGTGCCCTGTTGGCGATAGGCTTGCCACCTATCACATTGTGGGACTTAGTGTCTTCGGCTAGTCGTGGGCACCCTGGTTGTGCCTCTGCCTACCTCTTCGGGGATATGGGCGTAAAGATACTCACTTACTTACTTATTTACTTACTTATCTCTTACCGTAAAAGCCGCGTGCTCGTCATTACATAAAAACTACACTTGTCTACAACTCAAAGCTAGATAATAATATTGAAACCACATTCTACGATTAAACAAATAAACAAAACTATAAGTGAGTATATTATGGATCAATTATAGTTTACATTGCAAGCGGATTCAGTTTTATAGCCGACATGTTTATTTAGAAGACAGCTCCCGGTGCCAGCTCCCGATAGCTATCTCTACCGGGAATATATCCGAGAAACATTAACAAACTGTCACAATATGAAACTCATTTTCTTGTCATATTCACTTTTTATATACATCCTAAAGTCAGTTTTATTTAATCTCAGAGACTGAACTGACAGATGTAAATGTCAAGTTTACAAATAATGATAAACACACTTTTTCAGCATTTGTTATAAAAATCGATAATAGACTTAACATTTTTGGATGATGATTAACATTTTTGGATGATGATAACATATACGACACTATATTTTATGAAACGCAAAAAACTTACAACACTGCTAATGTCAATTTAGTCTCTGAGATTAAAAACATAGATCTTTACCCGCGACTTGCGACTTTGTCATCGTAGATAAGTTTTTCATAGAAACTTTCATCCCCTAGCCTATGTTTGACCTCGGGTCTTTACTAATGTGCGTATCAAATTTAATCACAATCGGTTCAGCATTTTAACAGCAACAGACCGACATAGTTTCGAATTTATAATGTTAGTATGGATTACTCAACGCCCATTTACTACTACTAATGTTGAGAACTTCTATTTAAATAGACTATCTTCACGCTCGTATTCATAAAGGTAGGGCTGCGGTTAAACCAGGGCTACGACTAGCCGAAGGTATCTAATTCCACAATACTAAGCGGCAAACCCATCGCTAACCGGAAACTTAGCCAATCACGTTGTTTTTATTAGAAAATTGAAAAAAAAAACATTTTGATCTCACGAACTCCAGAATCGAAACCTCAAGTAAGCTAACATTTGAACACTAGATCATGAAGCGACTATATCTACGTTAAACCGAATTAAAATTATCCCATAATGCGATAACAGACATTTTTTAAACCCCGACGAAAAAAGAGACGTGTTATTAGTTTGACGAATCTGTGTGTGTCTGTCTTTGATATCAGAACTTTTTAACGAATGAACGGATTTCGATGCACACTTTTTCTTTTGAACGCTGACGTGATCGATAGGTTTGGTCGAGGGTAGAGTGAATATTTTTTATAATAATAATATTTTCCCCGTGTCGGTCCGCGCTCCTTTGCAGAATAGACCATCTGCCTTCCTTCCAGACAGCTCGTAAAAGGCGAGCATAGGCTATAATGGAAGGCAAACAAGCAGACGGATTTGATGGTAAGAAATTCTTGCCGCCTAGAGACACCAAAGGTGGTAATGGTTGGTGCGTTGCCAACCTGAGGTCGGGATGTTAGGCCTCGAGCAAAATTAAGCTTACAGGCTACCTTACCCTCCGAACCGGAACACGTCAACGGCAAACATTGGATGTTATGGTGGCAGGAATAGGTAAGGCGGTGGTACCAATCCGGACGAGTCGCTGCGAAACTCTACCACCTAGTAGGATGTCACGGTGTTAGTGACGGTAAGCCTATGCTCGCTTTTCCGAGCTGCCTGGCAGCAAGGCAGATAGTCTATTCTGCAAAGGAGCCCGTACCAACACGGGGGAAAAATCGTTGATTTTTTTGTAACTAACTGCTAATAATCAGCTAACTACTGTGTTCAAATGTACCTCAAATGACATATACGATTCCAATTTCCAATTCGCATGACATCGAGATTGAAGAGTAACTTCAGGACCGAAATCAAGCACCAAAACCAAGATGTACACTTTTACGCCAAAATATGCTTGGAATTAAAAATCCTATTCTACTTTTATATTAACAAGGTTCAATCTTATCTTTGATATGGTCGTTAATTTTGAACGAATGCTTACTTTATTTACTAACCGATTTTAAAAGAAGAGGAGGTTATCAACTTGACTTTAGTGGGCCAATAATTATATAATAAAAATTGATGATTCTTTTTCGGAAAGGTGATGATTTTAAGGTGGTCCCAAATTGATTTCGTCATGATCCAACTAGTAGTTTTTAAGTTATACCTACTTCTTAACAATGGATAAGTTTTTGTTTAGTAAAACTCAAAACTACAAGTGGTACGTTGATTAAAATGTACGACCATCTGGGAGTCATCGCGAAAAACAATGATTAAATCGCAATGATTTATTGTTATTTATTTATTATTTTAAATTTATACCATATATATATATACGAATCCCCATTTCGCATGTTCATGGCATCATGCTAGAAAGGATGGACAAATTTTGCTATATTTTTTGGTGTATATTTTATTTGTTATTATAAAGAGAGAAACCGGAAAAATTGCAGGAAAAGTGGGAAAACCCACACTTTAATTTAGTCTATTAAAACTGTTATAACAGCTGTAGATGTAGAGCGAAACGAAGTCCGGCATTCGGCAAGATAGTATCTAAATCGGCCGGATCGGATCGTCGCCGGATCTTAATTTAAAATCAAAAGAATAAAATACCTAAATTAGGAGTGTATTTTTGTATATGTAGATATAATATTGATTAAATTATTGTATTAAATTTTGACATTTAAAATGTAAGTTATAATGTTCAATTTTAAACTAGTATTTAAATATTTGTGTGGACGGATTTCATCATCTCAAATAAATGGTGATGATTTTTATTACCATTAAATTAATTGAAGTTGCTAACATCTTCTAAAATATTCAACATTGCATCATCTCTCGTATGTAAAACTGCAACTTATTACAATGTCAAAAAAAAGCAAGTTACCTCTGTTAACAGCGTCAAATCTGCCCTCGACCTTCGAGCGCAGGGAATCGAGGTCAAAGGGCGCGGCGAGCCCGTGGTCTACGGAGCGACTTTTGGACCTGGAAACACGTAAGGGTCAAATTATTACTTATTTAAGGAAGACCTGCTCTACCACATCCAATTCGACATCCACTGCGGGAAAGCATAAGAACTCCATCTACATTATCGACGGCATTGAACTAATTAGCCTCAATGTACGTCATACACTTATAAGTAATCGACGAAGATACAGAGGGCGCCCAATGGGATAATATATATATATATATATCTTAAGTACTAACGTACACATCAGGGTAATCTCTTTAACATAGGTAAGTACAATGAGGTGAAACAACGTTATATCGCTTAAAAACACGCCAAGTGGGATTTAAGACACAATTTATAAATCCTATTAATATTATAAACGCGAAAGTTTGTGAGAGAACCAGACTTTCATAGAACCACCATCTTAACCAAAACTTAGAGGAAGCAACCAAGACTTATGGATCCACAAATGAAAGAGAAACTGAGATATCTTACTCATATTATAAATGCCAAAGTTTGTGAGTATGTATGTATGGATGTTTGTCACTCTTTCACGCTCGAATGGCTAAACGGATGAGTCTGAAATTCGGAACACAGATAGATTGTGACCTGGATTAATATTTAGGCTAGTTTTGTCCCGATTGCACAACAGATTCCTATAAAAACCCGGGCAAAACCTCAGGCAAGTTTGCCAGCGTCTTCGTAGAATAATTACGATTTTCATACAAACTTTTATCCCCTATTGTAGTCCTTTGGAGGATAATATTTAAAAAAGATAAGCCTATCTTTGAACTCGGATCTTTAGCTATATGCATTTCAAATTTCATACTACACTAGCTGACCAGTCGCTTTCGTATAGCTGAACATTAACAGCTACTAACAGTTTGTATGGATTAAACCATTTTTTTCCATTTTCCTTATTTTCTTGATTGAACCGATTTAAAAAAAAATGAGCAAAATTTGTCTATCCGTTCAGGCGTAATGCGATAGCCACGCGAAACAGGGATTCATTTTTATATATACAGGTTACATAATAGGCTACTTTTTTTTTCAAATATCGAGCTTAAAGGACTTAGGGGATGAACATTTGTATGAAAATACTATATTCTACGCAGAATAAGTCACGGATAACTATTTAATAAATATCATTCAATAAAAAAGTAACAAAGGTAGAATAAATATTTAGGTCCGTCAATTATTAAATTTAATGTACGAAGATTTCACGTCATTTGGTTCCGATAGAATAAAGAAAATATAAATAACTCATATCAGGGATTAATAAAACTTCTTTGCTTTTTAGTTGACTTTCTTTAGTTGACATTTTTATAATAAATCTAATTTTAAACTTGTGAAACTTTCCTGTCATTATAAATGCTATGTTTTTTTTCCATTCCCCTTTAACTTTTTACAAAGACTCGTACTATATATTCAAAGAATTTGTATAAACTGTCAATCTCCGTCGACTACGTCAACAAACACCCACTCCTCTGGGAATAAACACATGGATTGTGCATCATCATAACGCCGCTGGCCACCCACCAATGTAAACATACGTTGCAAAAATAAACAAACCTAATTAAATAATCGCTTAGTTAACTTTATAATTAAATTAATATTCAAGAAGCAAACATAATTTTTCATATTATTTTTTATCAAAGTTTGCTTAGCACTAGAGAAATCAAAAGCTAGTGTATCATGTTTGATAGAGAAAAGAAAGTTGTCAATTAAACTTACTATATAAAAAAAAACTATTAATTGTAATAAAGTTATAGTATAACACCTTGTTCTCCTTACACACACTTTGTATATTTAGAAAAAGACCTCCAACAGCATTGAAAAAGTTATCTGAATCAACTATTTTGTATTTCTGTATTATGAGTTACTTCTGACAAATGATAATTGTGCTTAAAAGCCTTAGTTTTGTTAACCCACGGACTAAGAACAAATCTATTTCTAGTCTTCAATTTTAATTAAACTGACAACGTCAAATTAATTTCCTACAAAAACAAATAATTAGAACGTATACATATAACTTGAACATAATGTTTCGTTCGAAAGTTTCCTAACATAGTCAAATTCGAAAAATGAAAATACGTTATATCTATACTTCTATACTAATATTATAAAGAGGAAGGGTTTGATTTTTTGTATGTTCGAAATGAATAGGCTCCGAAACTACTGGATCAATTTCAAAAATTCTTTTACCATTAGAATGCTACATTTTCCCTGAGTGACAAAGGCTCTGTTTCATCAAAATCGGTGAACTGGAAGCCAAGTTACGCAAGCAGAGCTGCGTTAAAATTGCTAGTAGATTAATATTTTCTTTCGATTAAAAAAAAACATAATGAAGACACAAATCAGTACTAACATTAACAAAGCCGGAAGATGTTTAAATAACAGGTTTTACTTATAAATACGAGAAAAACTATCAAAAACACGATATTTATCTTAATAAACTTTAAGACCGGAACCATCCGACGTGAATTTTTGACGTCGTTTCGGATAAAGTAAGCTTACTTGGCGATCAAATGCGATTACCCAGGAGTGAACAACATCACAGGGATTTAAAACTCGAACGTTTGAAATGAGGGTATAAAAGAAAAAACAGTAATCACAAATGACGCAAAGCAATAAAACTTCCCTGTGATTGTACGAATAATTGTCGAACGTTAAAAACAAATGCCCCAAATAACATCAACAGCGTTGATATGCGAGCAAAGGAACGGGATGGAGTCGTACGTCTTTTATTGACTATTAAATAATATACTTTTTTATGTTATAGGAAGGCAAACAAGCAGACGGATTTCCTGATGGTAAGAAATTCACGCAACCTTGAGACACCAAAGGTGGTAATGGTGCGTTGCCAACCTGAGGTCAGGATGTTAGGTCTCGAGCAAAAGTAAGTTTACCGGCTAGCTTACCCTCCGAACCACAACACCTTATGTTATGGCATCAGGAATAGGTAAGGCGGTGGTACCAATCCGGGCGAGTCGCTGCGAAACTCAACCACCTAGTCAGATGTCACGGTGCTAGTGATGGTAAGCCTCTGCTCGCCTTTTACGAGCTGCCTGCAAAGGAAGGCAGATGGTCCATTCTGCAAAGGAGCCTGGACCAACACGGGGAATAATATATAATATATGTATAAACAGAACAATAATCTAAAGAGTAGGGAAAGAAATTTTTTAAGGTTCATCGGTTTACCAGTGAAAGAGCAACAGCTGTCTGCTGTCAGACAGACTTTAGCATTTATAATATTAGTATGGATAAGTAGGCTAGAGTAAACCTCAGTCAACCTGATAGAAAGTGAGAAAGGATCGAAGATGGAAGTATCTTCACGTCCATATCCCCGAAGAGCAAGGCAGAGGCACAACCAGGGCACCCACGTCTACCCAAAGACACTTAGTCCCACAATGTGATAGGTGGCAAGCCTAACGCCAAACGAGCACATATCCAATCCCGGGCAACGTTACCTTTGTTAGAAAATTTAAAATATATTTTTTCTAGTTTTTTAGTTGCCAGACCCGGGGATTGAACCCGGGACCTCAAAAAGTCAAGTCTGACGCCGGACGGCTAGACCACATCGAAGACGGAAGTTTGTTTTTAGGAGTTAGGACCAGATTTACCCTTGAAGACGTTTAAATTATAATCACCAAATTATGAAGGTCATAGTCTCTGCCTACATCGTAAGGGACTTGGCGCGAAGATATGTATGCATGTATGTATGAAGCGATTTGATAAGAAGCGAAAACTATTGCCAACTGGTCTATGTATAAAATCATAACATAAGATAATTATATTTCTTATCACTCAGAATTGTAATCTTTAACATTAATTACTTATTTACACACATTAAAACAAGGACATAAAAATAGATTATTTTAATATACAAGTTTTACGTGTGGTCTTCGACTGCCTGTAGAACAGTACTATTTAAATTATACGCTTCGGCTATATTCGTCAAGCTTCGGAAATCCGAATGTATTTTAAAGATATCTATCTATATAGAGTTGTTATTACAAATAATAAATCATTTCGCTTAAATTTCGATTAGGTCAGCCAATTTAAAAATAAAACTACAAAGTGTAAAAACAGTAAAAAGTATAAAGCCGAAGGGGTATAATTTAAATAGTAGTACTGTACAGGCCTCTGATAGGTAATCAATAAGTTTCTCGGGTCAGGACAGGCAAGATCCTGCGATAACCAAGACACAACTTATTTTGCAAGCCACGACTTCGTAAATTAGTGTTACTCGTATTAGTCTGGGCCCTCTGTGTAAGATGACTCTTTGCGTGGTAGCTCGTAAAAGGCGAGCTTAGGTTTATGGGTCACTACCGGACTACTAGTGGTAGAGTGCTATGCAGCTGTATCTGGGTTGGGATACCTATTTCTGCCACTACAATGCCAGTGTCAGTGTTTTTTTGAGGTTTTATCCAGGCCATAGGAAAGCGATGCACATACGCCCCTGTAACATCTTATATTATCTTTATCGCCTCTGTGATCTAGCGGTCCGGGTTTTGGACTTGACTTCATGAGGTCCCGGGTTCGATTCCCGGGTCGGTCAACAAAAAAAATGTGGTTTTCCAATTTTCTAATAAAAATAAAGCTGCTCGGGATTGGAAATGTGCCCGGTTGGCAATAGGTTTGCCACCTATCACATTGTGGGACTT
>NJDC01058107.1:278910-300139 GCA_002245475.1 Calephelis virginiensis
TTGCGCGAGGTCTAACATCCCGGCCTCAAGTTGGCAACGCGCCATTACCACCTTTAGTGTCTCTAGGCGGCGTGAATTTCTTACCATCAGGAAATCCGTCTGCTTGTTTGCCTTCCAATATCATAAAAAAAAACATTAATGTATTAAACTAACCTACATAACATACCGTCGACCGTGTAAGCAGAAGCTTGGAGATTTAATGCTTGTCTAAGGTGACCTTCATTTTTTGAAATTTATAGAAACTTTAATAAATTGAGTTAAGCTTAGAAATCTTAAGAAAAACAAGGAATTTTAACTGATAATCAGACGTGACGAAAGTAAAAATCATCGACCGAAAATCATACTCGGTCAAAGTCGTGATCCGTCCTTTTTAAAAGACTCAGCAACTAAAAAACAACGAAAGGTTCGCGGCTGATAATGTCATCCCACACAAGAAAGGACAGCGGAATGTCCGGATAAGAAGTTTTTGTGACACAAGCCTTTCAATGGGTAGACAACCTTTAAAATACTGAACAGCGAGCATATCAAATATTCATAAAAGCTCAGACCCACTTGCCTTTTTTGGTTGAAATGCGATTCGTTGAGGTATTTTTAACACCTAAAGAAGCTAAAGATTTCATCGTTCCGATAGCTTATTTTTAAAAATTCAAAGCCCTAAACTATCAGGTTTGCTAGCTCGATAGTTAAGGCTTGCGCTTCGAATTCAATCGATTCAAAGCATGTCGAGAAAAAAGCTTGCTACTCTGTTTTCGATCTCGTTTTTATCTTTAGTGCGAGTACCGTTCCAAAAAACATTAATCCAAGTTTTATACAACTTTATCGTGTTACCTTAGCATAAAACCGATTTTATCTATATCGGTAACTATGGTAACTTGGACGTAAGACCGTACAAATTTTTACGTAGCTGTAGTTACGTGGACGTTCAAGTGGTTAAATAGCGTAATAACACGTAGTGATTAGTAATAATGTATTTGGCATGCGGTTCATTTTGTTATTGTTATTGTATTTTAAAATGTTACAATTTAAATAGTTAAGGGAGGCAGGTAAGCTTGCTGACAAACCAATATAAGGTTTTTGTAAAGCTTTTTGTACAAACAATTTTTGTATATTATTTTATTAAATAAATGAAATAAAAAGTAAAGCCAGTAATGCAACTCTTAAAGTATTTTTATGCCCAAATCCCCGAAGAGATAGGCAGTGGCTCAATCAGGCACCCACGACTAGCCGAAGATAAAACAAATAGAAGACTAACGAAGAACTAAGAAGATACTATCCCACAATGTGATAGGTGGCAAACCTATCGCTAACCGGGCACATATCAAATCTCGCAACGTTTTTCTTATTAGAAAATTGGAAAAAACCCAATTTTCTTTTTGTTGCCCAATCCGGGATCCGGGACCTCAAGCAGTCAAGTCCAACAACTGAACCGCTAGAACACAGAGGCGAGTAATTCAACTCTTGATATATATAATAATAGAGCCGTTCCATAAACATCTCGCAACGAGTGCACGAATGCAGTCGTCCTTGTGGACTACATTGTCGCCGAAGCGCACACATCCACATGCGAGCGCATTCGGAAGCATTCAACTTACTAATGCTTCCGCCCACTGCTTGGCTTTTGTATAAATTATTTTTATATTTACATGTGACATTTTGTTCTGAATAACGTTTCTGCCTTTTATAATAAAGCTACGTACGTTTTTTTTTAGATAATATGCCGCCTAGAGACACCTAAGGTGGCATTGGTGCGTTTCCAACCTGAGGCCGGGATGTTATTAAAAAGTCAAAAGTAAGTTTAGGGGCTACCTTGCCCTTCAAACCGGAACACGACAACGGCAAGCATTGGACGTTATGGTGGCGCAAAAAACCCAAACAAATCTATGATTCTGAGACACACGTCAGGAAGTTTTCCGTGCGGAATTTGAGTCGATTTGTAAGGGACGCCATTCTGTTTCGGAATTTCGAATATATGGCGGACCTAACAGTACACGAAAAGCAAATAAACAAGTTTTGTTCGGAACTAAATAAATAATGTTGATAAATTAGCAACTACCACTAATTAAAAAAGATTCCAAGTTCCAGAGACTACGAAGTAAATGAATTGGTGAGTTAGTGAGCTTTTCCACGCAACTTGGCATGAAAGAAATCTATGAAAAAGCTTAATCAAGAAAGCTTCCTACAGATTGTAGATAACGACGAGGATGTAAAAGGCGTGACAGCATTACAAATGTTTTTATACATTTTTAAACCGATACTATTAAACCGTGTCATAAATTACTGAATTTCCATTATTCATTGTCGGCTCCAATTAATTTTTTTAAATAGTACTAGGATAAACGGTACGACATATCATTAACAAACAACTAATTACTATACCTTCACGCCAAGTCCCTTATGAGGTAGGCAGAGTATCGAGTGCCAAATGTCACGAACCTTACATACCTGTCTTTTCATACAAACAAGCCAGTTTCGGAGACTCTTGACACCACTTTAGGATAACACCCGAGCGATTTGATCTTGGAATGTCCACCTAGGTTTCCCCGGGTACCTACAACCATACACACTCGCATTGTATAATATCTGTCATTCTTTCCACATGACCACATCAACGGAGAAAAAAATTTCTCATTTTTGCACCAACACTTTCTTTCCAATCCAATCTTTCTCGGATCTCACTGTTGCGAAAGCGGTCAGTGAGTGTTACGCAACAGAATTTCGTAGAGCTCTTTACCCTACTTATAATCAAATAGATTTATTTATCTTTAGTTCTTTAGTTACTATAGTTATATTTAGTATAGTTAGTTTAGTTAGTAAGTAAATTGTAAAAAAGTGGTTTGTGAAAACTACAAGCGAAATTCAAAAGAGGGCGGTAACGAATTATTGAAGCACTGACGAGAAAAGAGGACACTTAATAAAAATAAATTTAAATAAAATTCGTCGATAAGTGAGCTTTCCCACGCAACTTGGCGTGAAAAGAAGCTTTAAAGCAGCTCGCTCGATCAAGGGAGCTTCCTGCAAATTGAAATACATAAAAAAAGTAAAAAAAAAGCATCTTCACGCCCATATCCATGAAGAGGTAGGCAGGGGCACAACCAGGGCACCCACGACTAGCCGAAGTCCCACAATGTGATAGGTGGCAAGGCTATCTCGAACCAGTTACATATCCAATCCCAAGTAACTTTTTTATTAGAAAATTAGAAAAACCCAATTTTCTTTTTGTTGCCCGACCCGGGATTCGAAGCCGGGACCTCATGCAGTCAAGTCCAATACCTGAACCGCTAGACCACAGAGGCAAATTGAAATACATCAGGCTAATAAATCAACATGGAGGCTGGGTCATTTTCCCGCCTTTGCACGATGCATGTGTGCCAACATTTTATTTCGACGAATCCATCAATATTAATGTTGCCAGTCATTAAGCTTTCTAACGTTGGAATAACAATAAATCACCTGGTTATAAAACTGGATATACGCTGGCACGATATTATATTACTTTTCGATAGCTCTATAAAAATATATTGCCACGGGTATGAAGAGAATACCATGCCAAAAAAAACATTTTATTTTATGGCTTTGCGTATACATAGGCGTTTTTATAATAGAAATTAAAGATGTTTGAAAGAGACGTTGCCATAACGGATGTAAGAGTTTTAGTTGTTGATGTAGTGCTGGAACAAATGAATGAAATTGTATATCTTGGTTGTGCTTTTAGCAGGGATAGAAGTTACACCGCGAAAGCCGGAAGGAGAGAGTATGCAGTAGTGAGAATCGAGAGCTGGGTAAGCTATTTCAAAGCGAGGTTTTGAGTCAAAGTGCTAGACTCGCTTTACACAATTCTGTGCTTATCCCAGCGTTGCTATGTGGAAGAGAGTTAGGTATGTCAGAAAATCACGAGAGTAGGATAAAAAGCGGTCGAAATGAGAACGCTACGAAAAATCTATGGTGTGTGCTCGCTGACCGAATTCATAACAGTGAGATCCGAGAAAGAGTGGGATTGAGAGAAAGTGTTGATGTTGAAAATAAGAAAGGGCTCCGCTGGTTCGTGCATGTGGAAAGAATGGCAGATGAAAGATTGACACAACAAAATGTGAATGTGGATGGATGTAGGTACCCGGGAAGACCTAGGTTGACATTCCACGATCATATCGCTCGGATTTCGCTTCGCACGGGACATTTTTAAGTTATAAAAAATATAGCATTTGTTCAACAGGGGTAACGTAGGATTCTAGTGATAAAGATTTTTTTTTTAATCCGTCCAACAGTTTAAGAGCCTATTCCATGAAAACAATCAAATCTTTCCGCTTTATAATGTTACAAACATCTTCGCGCAAAGTCCCTTGACTTTATAATATTGGAATAGATTTATGAGTATAAATAATTAAATATTTATGGACAATTTACACAAATCCAATCTCACCCCAAAGTAAGCAAATTATGTGCTTGTGTCATAGATGTGAGTCAACGATACTAACACAGAAGAAATAATAAACACCCAGAACCAGAAAAGCAGACATCCAAATGTTCATCACACAATTGCCTACCATTGTCGAGAATCGAAACCGAGCGTCGCATTTGGTTGTTAAGTTAGGCAAGTACGCTAACATCTCGACCAACGAGGCAGTCAAATTCAGACATCTTTATGTTTTTTGATTGAAAAAAACAGTTCAAAACAAATATTATATTCAAACATAAACCCGTAGCCTCGCATGCCTGTTATACAGTGTAGAAATAGTGCTGTAATACAATATTGTATTCTGTGAAACTTGGTAGATAATTATCAGAATTTCACAACTGTACTGCGCAATAACATGTATTCATTTACAAAGGACAGAACAGAAATAATTTAGAGCTATAGTTTTGATCACAACAACAATCTAATATGACAACACTAGTTTGGCAACGCACCATTAACATATTTAAGAAATTAAGACATAAAGATTAGGACTTGTTACTAAGTAAGTTCGTTAACTACTTTTGAATGGAATTTAAACCAGAAAACAGCAACAGAGGGAACTTCACGGAGACATAATATAATAATTTAAGGCCATTTAATTTTTTAGAATATTTTACTACTAGGCGATGGAATTATTTCAACAAACTATCATGATACAATTACAGCTATTTTAATTTTAGCACTTTTTAATTTTAAAAAAAATCTATATCACAGTGTATAACATAACTACAGGCGGAAAAGGTGAGAAAGCAATAAAAAATCTGCCTTAAGAGTTGAATCCTCAGTAGCTCAAATATTTAGAGTACTCGTCAGATTGTGACAAAAGGGTGCAGGTTCAAATCCCATCAGAAATATTTTTTTTTTAAATTTATACTAATCCTAGCTTGATGATTTCAAATAAACAGGTACAGTTAAAAATATATTACGATATTTACAGTTAAAAGGGTAAACGTTTCCTCCACTACGGGAATAATTACCCACTTGAATGAACGAAAGTACTTTAGACGCCGTGAACACGCGAATTACCTATTGCAGAATTGCAGCTTACAGTTTATTTTTATAGAGAAGAGACCCGCCCCGGCTTCGCACGGGTATAAAATATACGTATAAACCTTTCTCTTTAAACACTTTATCTATTGAAAAACCGCATCAAAATCCGTTAAGTAGTTTGAAAGATTTAAGCATAAAAAGGTGCATAGGCAGCGACTTTGTTTTATACTATGTAGTGAAGCCTCAACGTACCTAGTTCGTTAAAAAGCTATCATAAAATTTTGTTTAAGAGTAGGATTATAGCGGTTCCAGACGGTTGTAAACATTATAACTTAAAAAAAGAAATTATTGATAAGATTAAGATTGAAATAATTGATTATAAAAATCGGTTTGCATTCGTCTGGACCGAAGAATTAATCCACATTTCACATAAATCAGAACATGCAAATACAGCTTCGACCAAGGTGACCTTTGTTGTTTTTACAACCGTCAAGAACGTCTTTAATATGGGTTTAATATAATAAAAAAAGTATCTTCACGCCCATATCCCCGAAGAGATAGGCAGAGGCACAACCAATTAAGGCACCCACGGCTAGCCGAAGACACCAAGTCCCACAATGTGATAGGTGGCAAGCCTATCGCCAACCGGGCACATTTCCAATTCCGAGCAACATTTTTTTTGTATTAGGAAATTGGAACAACCCAATTTTCTTCTTGTTGCCCGAAACGGGATTTGAACCCGGATCCTCATGCAGTCAAGTCCAACAACTGAACCGCTAGACCACAGAGGCGATACAGAGACGATAGAGGTTTAATATAAATTTAATGAAAACCGTAACATGAATACAAACTTTTCTCCAAGGTGTGTTTACAACCGTCTAAAACGTGTGTAACAAAAAAAAATTATGTGCGTTTAAATCATAAATTATCACTTTTAAAGTTAATCCTTTGAATTACTTCGCCGGAACAAAAAAAAATATAATTCTTATTAAATATGTTATTTGTATAATATATGGTCTAGCAGTCCGTTGTCATTAAGTCAATTCGCATAGAAAAGGTTAATTTATTAAGTAATCAGAAGATAATTAACGTCTCTGATTGCGACCGTTTGTGTCCGGCTAGTCGTGGAAAGAAGAGCTAGGCAGAGGTATAACAAGGACATGGTTATACCTCTGCCAACCTCTTCGGGGTTATGGGCGTGAAGATTTAGGATACTTACTCAAATTGAGTGAGTGAATGCATTTCCTATAATAAAAACTGTAGATATACATTTTTATATAACTGCATTACGACCTCTTAAACTAGATCCGTAAGTAATAAAATGGAGTAAGAGTTTTCGTGTATTGCAAAGAGCATTAACCGGATGCTACTTAACCGAATGGTTAAACACGAAAGCATACGTAATTCTGACGGCGAATGCTTTTAACTCGAGCGTTTTTTGTTTTCACATCTGATAACTGGAATTCGTGTGGAAATACGTTTTTTTGTTAAAAAAAAACAACTTGTATGTGTATAGTGACTAGTGAGTAGTGGTCGCCCGTTGGTCGAAATTCGATAATAATAAATTGTAATATCTTGTTGATAAGAACGCCATCTTCATTTCTCAAGACCAGCTACTTTGTTTCCAAACTTTTTAGTGCGCCATCTGTGATCTTTTATCGTTATCATCGTTTGTGTGTGTGTGAAATGCATGGTAGTGTGCGTAATCTTTTATTTATTCATTTATTGTACTTTATAAGCATTCTTATTGAAAAATATTAGCGTTCTGCACTTCTCCTACACATAAACTATAAGTGTGCCAAATTTTAAGCTCCTGCGTCCGTACAATTTTCATAAAAAGGGGTCCAAAGTTGTCGCATCACGTATTAATATATAGATAAAATAAATATTTTTAGTTAATGAAATATTATGAATAAACTGCCACGTCGGTCAATGATTAAAATAGGGACCAGCATATGGTCCTGATATTTACGAGTCTCGGGTTCGATTCGATAGAGGCGACATGGTTTGATGAAATTGTCTTTATGGTCTGTCTGTATATTATATGTTTGGGTGTTGGTTTTTACTAATTCTTTTGTTAATTTTTGATATATACCTATTAGTATCGTTGAGTAAGTCACATAACACAAGTGTAAACATTACTTCGAGGTTAGAGGTTCAAGGTTTGTTGGTCGAGTGTCTATGTACACGCCTAACTTTACTGACCAACCGCGAGGCTCGGGTTCGAATCCCGACGGGGGTAGGCATTTGTGTGATGAACATTAACATGTCTGCATTTCCAGGCCTTGGTGTTTATTAAATTTATACTGGTATCTATTTAAGTATCGTTATATTAATCGTTTATTAACACCTATAACAAGCATATAATTTGCTTACCTTTGTAACCCCCAGTATAAAAAAAATGTGTAAAAAAAATCAATCCCTATATATATACGATTTACAGCTATCGAGAGGATCGGATGCGAGGTCTGGAGAGCAGGGCAGCCGGTAGACTTGCACAATAGGCTACAAACCTACTGTGCCTATAGGCCAGGATTAAATCTTACCATCAGGTGAGCGAAAGGGGCCGCCTACTTATTCTATGTTTTAATAAAAAAACCTACAAATGATAGATAAAACCGAGAGTATTACTTGTTTCTCGAAAAACTAAATTACAAACACCATGAGCCTCCATGGTCTAGCGGTCCGGCGTCGGAAACTTCTTGAGGTCTCGTGTTTGATCCCCGGGTCGAGCAACTAACAAAAACAGAAAATGTGTATTTTTAATTTTCTAATAAGAATAACGTTACCCGGGATTGGATATGTGTCCGGTTGGCGATACGCTTGCCTCCTATCACATCGTGGGACTTAGTTTCTTCGACTACTCATGGGTGTTCCGGTTATGCCCCTAAATATCCCCGATATGGGCGTGAAGTTATGAGTAATAAATCAAATGAACATTATATAAAACATAAACTGTAGATAACTTTTTTAATTTCTGTGTTAAAGCGAGATTAGTTGCGAAGAAGAAACAAACATTTCTGACATGTTGCCGTATTTCGGATGATTGATTCGCCTATTGTTTGTTGTAAAGTTAATAAATCATCCTACGCAAACTCTATACAAAGAAACAAGCAGTTTGACGCGGCTCCACCCATGCAGCTATCATAAGGAACCGTATCAACCTCGTTGGTCGAGTGGCTAGACACCGACCAAACGCGAGGCTCGGGTTCGATTCCCGACGGGGGCAGACATTTGTGTGATGAACATTTAGGTGTCTGCATTTCCGGGTCTATGTGTTTATTAAATTTATTCTGGTGGCTATTTAAGTATTTCTATGTATTAGTATCGTTGACTAACACCCATAAGACATGCACCTAATTTACTTACTTTGGGATTAGATTCAATTTGTGTGACTTAACCAGGGATATTTATTTAATTATCTATTACCGATAACGGATGAAAGCGAGAGTTTGGTATGTCAGAAATAGCAAGAAAGTAAGATGAATTCGGTCTAAATGAGAGCGCTACCTACGGAAATAATGTGGCGTAACGCTCGCTGATCGCTTTTACAACAGTAAGATCCGAGAGTGGGATTGAAAGAAAGTTAGGGTGTGAAAATGAGAAAAATCATGCTCCGTGTATGCAAACTCGATACAAAGAAACAAGCAGTTTGACGCAGCTTCACCCATGTACCTATCACAAGGAACCGTATCAAATATCTATTACCGGAAACGGATGGAAGCGAGAGTTTGGTATGTCAGAAAAGCACGAAAGTAAGATAAATGCTGTTGAAATGAGAGTGCTACGGAAAAACTGTGGCGTAACGCTCGCTGATCGATTTTACAACAGTAAGATCCGAGAGTGGGATTGAAAGAAAGTTTGGGTGTAAAAATGAGAAAGAGCATGCTGCGTTTGTCCGGTCATGTGTAACCGCAGAGCTAACAAAAAAACAGAATTGAGAATCTCCTCCTTTTTTGGAGTCGGATTTCCTGATGGTAAGGAAATCACGCCGCCTAGAGACGCCAAAGGTGGTAATGGTGCGTTGTCATGCTAAAGCCAGTATGTTAGACATCGAACAAAAGTAAATGTACCGGCTACCTTATCTTCCGAACTGGAACACGTCAACGGCAAGCGCTGACGTTATGGCGACACGAATAGGTAAGGCGGTGGTACCAATCCGAGCGAGTCGCTGTGAAACTCTACTACCTAGTCAGATGTCACGGTGCTATTGACGGTAAGCCTATGCTCGCCTTTTACGAGCTGCCTGGCAGAAAGGCAGATGGTCTACTCTACAAAGGAGCCCGAACCAACACGAAGATCTGATATATCCGATGCTCAGGTTTGCAGGAATCGTGAGGTGTGATACTGAATCTCTGCCGACCCTGCAAGGGACTTGGTGTAAAATATGTACGTATAGCACTTACTACTATTTAAATTATGCGCTTCGGCTTTATACTTTTTGCTATTTTTACACATTATACTTTTATTTTAAATTGGCTGACCTAATCTAAATTTAAGCTAAATGATTAATTATGTAATAACAACTCTATATAGATATCTTTAAATACATTCGGATTTCCGAAGCTTGACGAATATAGCCGAAGCGCATATATAGTACTATACTCCATATGTAAATCGAGCTACTCAGATACAATAAAATCAGAAGAATGCGGTTACTTATAAGTCGACAAAATGTATTAATTTACGGCTGTTTTTTATGGAAACCAGTTTTGAACTTTACGCTTAAAGGGCTTGTTTGCTTCCAATATTTTATTTATGCACTTATTCTTAAGGAAGTCGGAACTGCAAGCATAATACAGTGAATCCTTTCCCAGAAAAGCGGATATTGGTTAAGGGGGCCATGTATGCTAAAATACGTCAGCAATATACTGTTTTTTTTCATACAAAGCAATTATGGATCTTGGCGACAAAAATACGCAAGATTAACATTAATATGCTTTATAAGACTGGTGTTTACAAAACACGATTCATTTCACTTTGCTCGATAGAAAAAAAACAAAAAGTTAACCCTTTTTTGAAAGTAAAACCCATCTCTCTACTTCAAATATGAAAATATCGACACCAGATTTAACATAAACATAGATAAGTATTATACCTAAAAGATAACTGTTTCAGTTTTTAATTTTTTTTCAAATTACTTTAATAGTGTCAAAAATAGTGATTTGGCGCTTAGGACATTTACTTTAGAGCGCAATATTTCATAGTAATCATGGAACGGGGGACTGCGCTGATTGGCTCTTCGGGCTGACTAAGTATGGGGCCTTAATGTTTAATGCGATAAAGTAGCGGACAAGCACATGGCTTTCGTGATGGTAAGAGATAATCGTAGCCTATAGACACCATAGATGCAGTAGGTGCGTCGCTGGCTTGCGGGTGTTAGGCGCAGGACAAATACAAGAGGCGTCGGGCGAGGGCGAGGCGCGGGCGAGGTGCGACACTTCTTTGATTTTCATACAAAATGTATAGGAGAAGTGGGGCCCACGCCGTATCGTCTCTGTATGTTTCACGCCCCACATCTTCTATACATTTTGTATGAAAACCAAAAAAGGGGCGCACCTCGCCCGCGCCCGACGCCTCTTGTATTTGTCCTGCGCCTTATGCCAATTGTGCAAGTTTACCCACTACCCTACCATCCCAGACCGGAACATAACAATACCGTTGTGACGGCTGGAATAGGAACTGAATCTCTCATGATGAAATCGTCAACATAAACAAAAAATTATGCATCATCAGGTATTTATAATTAACATGAAACCACTTCGTAATCATGACCTGCTCTATGAAGAAGGTTTGGATGGATGTAGGTACCCGGAGAGACCAAAGCTGACATTCCACGATCAGATCAATCGGATATTATCCGAGGGTGGTGTCAAGAGTCTCCGAAACCGGTGTGTTTGTATGAAAAGGGTAATAAATGTAAAGGAAGCTAGACAGGTTTGTCAGGATCGTGAGTTCTGGCACTCGATACTCTCTGCCTACCCCGTAAGGGACTTGGCGTGAAGATATGTCGGTTCATTATTGACCGAGTCATAGTGTAATGACGAACATGCAAAAACAAATAACAAACATAGTCGACTTTAAAAACTCCACTTTTTGAAGTCGGTTAAAGGCGGCGGACGTATACTTAGTTTTTTTATCCCAAACTAGTTATCGAAATGGAGGTGGAGGTGTTGGATCACCTCTGCCATTCTGATATGAAGTACATTTGGCTAATTGTCGGTGACCTCTTTGAACCTCTTCCTACCTCGTCGGGAGTACGGGCATGAAGATACGTATAACTTTTTATGAAACCGAAAACCTTTGCTTAGTAACGCTTAAAGTTTAGGTTATACAGGCGATACAGATCTGTTTTTAGATGCATAAAAAACTTCGCGTTAACCGGTACGACACTTGACACTCGATATTCTCTGCCTACCGCGAAGGGCATGACTTGAAGATATGTATTAATAGGTATAAGTAAGCGGTGTGACATGAAAGTGACGACCAAGTACACACACCTGAAGGTCGTACGATGTAAACCCTTTGTATCTCGTAAAAGGGAATCAGTCAAGCAGAAAAATGAATTTTCTTTATAATCAACAAAGGGATTAAGAAAAGCAACAACTTTTGGAGGACAGTTTAGAGTCTATTATAAAAATAGCTGAGACTTTCAGATAATAACCCGAACACTTCCGATCAAATGAATTATTGCAACGGAATTATGTAGTCATGATAATATGATTCATCATTACTAATGTTACAAGTGCGGGTGTGTATGTTTTTATGTATATTCCGTTTTTAAGCCAAAACAGCAGACAATATTTTAATAAATTTTGGCACAGTAATACAGTAGAATTCGGAGAACGTCAAAGGCTACAATTTATCTCGATATTTATGCGGGTTATCGTAGCAGATATAAATAACTTATGAACGAAACCACGTAAAACGACTAGTAATTCATAAAAGATAAAGCTTTTTGATGATACGCCTACGATAACGATGATTTATTAAAAGATTCAAACAAAAAAAAATATTGATAAGTGTTTCAGACAGTAGTAAACAATATCGGTTTGCATCCGCCTGGACCGTAGTTTTAATACAAATTTAATAATAATAGGACGATGGAAACAAAGTTTCCTCCAACGATCACTTTGTTAGAAGGCAAGTTTACAGGCATCTAGAACATCTTTAAAAAGAATAAATATTTGCTGCTCTATATGGTTCTCAAAATATTATTTCAAACCATTAATCTTTCATCTGAAAGCAAATAGATAGTTTTCTTATTCCAGTAACGGTTTTTGTGATTTGGTTAAGAAATAACGATAAAAACTATAAATCAATATCTAATATACTTGAATAAGGATTTCTAAGTATCTTTTATGTATGTGGACAAAGTCAGACAGGTCTGCCAGGATCGTAAGATTTGGCAATCGATACTCTCTGCGTACCCCGTAAGGTACTTGGCGTGACGATAACCAGAATTCTAAAGTTGATTTCACAAAACATGCACCTAAACGAATACTTGTCAATTAAAAAACCTACATCCAAACCAATCTTAAGCTATCGAGTAGAAATGTAGTTAAAACGATCCTCCATCTATTTGCAATCGGTTAAACTTATCAACACAGACGTAAACAAGATCGCGACGTATTTTTCAGACGCGTTTACGTGTTTTGCAGTTGGTGATTTAGTAGGTTAGACTCGCCGAACCGAAATGTTGGCCAATCGCCAGCCGTAAAAAAACAAAACATCATTTATATAATCCGAAACACTCGAGATTTATTGCATATAGTGGCAACATTATTGCAATTATATTCGTAAATTTCTTAATGCTTTGAAGTTTATCTGAAATTGTTTTTCCCGGATACAAAACACAGAAGCTTAATCGTATATGTATTTAATTAACTGGCAGACCGAATCACTCTATCTATTAAAAGAATTGCATCAATATCCGTTGCGTAGTTTCAAACATCTGAGCATACATAGGGACAGACAGCGGGAAGCGACTCTGTTTTTAACCAAGTTCAAAAAAACGAGGAGGTTATTAATTCTTGGTTTCTTCGTGGTTTCTGAACCGATTTACGTAATTCTTCCTTTGTTTGATGCGGAACAGTTTCGAATTGATCCCATAAAAATATTCAGGCAGAAACGTTAGTTTTTATTTTATGAGCATTTTTTACCCATCCCGATGATAATTTTTATTAAATTTAATCATGTCAGCAATAAACTTAAAAGTATTAAATAAAAATAACTACGTTAATTAAAACCGGCTTCAAAACTAAATAGTAAAAAATAATATTAGTATATAGTAATAAAGTATATAAGTCGGGGCCAATCTAATTTAATTCTTACTTATAATATAATTATTAGTTTAAGGATTGGCACCGACTTCAAACCTATTAGTAAATAGCACATATAAGTAATAGGTAGTAGGTATATAATTAATATTAAATTTTTATTTCTTGTTACTTTTGAAGTCGATTTAATTAACATATTTATTTTTATGTACAAACTCATTTTGTTTTGTGTATAAACTTAAATAAATAAATACAGGTAGTTTAGACACACAAACCCTTTATTATCTTTTTTGAAAAGCAATAAATTTTCTTTAATTCCATTTCTTTTTAATTTCCCAAATATGATGTAATGTACCGTCTCAAGGTCCATCGGTTACCGGCTAATTTATTCAAACCAATATTTGACAACCAGTTTAATCAGTAGCTAACATTATAATATGGTCCTTCACATACATTCGGAATTTTGCTACGGAATTCCATTTCAAAAAAATAAGAACGCAACAAATCCAAACTTGCCTGTGGAAGTGCCACACACGTCAGGAATTTTCCCGTATCATCATCAGCCGGAGGACGTCCAATGCTGGAAATAGGCCTCCCCCAAAGAGCGCCACAAGTCACGGTCACCAGCAGCTTGTAACCAGCGCCTCCCCGCGACTGTGACCAGATCATCAGTCTACCGGGTGGGAGGTCGTCCAACACTATTTCCTCCGGTGCGGGGCCGCCACTCGAGAACCTTTCTTTCCCAGCGGTTGTCGATTCTGCGAGCAATGTGGCCTGCCCATTGCCACTTCAGCTTGCTGACTTTCTGAACTATGTCGGTTACTCTCGTTCTCTTGCGGATCACCGAAATCAAATCTCGCAGAGAAACACCGAGCATAGTATAATTTGAGTGAATTCGGATGAGGCGCCTTTTTGATTCCCAATTTCGGAACAGGATTTCGTAAGGAAATTCCGAATGTATGTAGCGGGCCTAATAAAAGATCTTCATCGCAACCAACATGTGCTCATTGTACCTACTTGAATACTCTGTACGAATTATTTAAGTGGAATTTTTAGTAAGCGACAAATGCATGAACAAAACAAGGTTTTTAGGTTTGTAATCTTAAAAAAGTATCTTCACACCCATATCCCCGAAGAGGCAGGCAGAGGCACAACCAGGGCACCCACGACTAGCCGAAGACACTAAGTCCCACAATGTGATAGGTGGCAAGCATATCGCCAACCGGGCACATATCCAATCCCTAACAATATTTTTTATTAGAAAATTGTAAAAACCCAATTTTCTTTTTGTTGCCCGACCCGGGTTTCGAACCCGGGACCTCATGCAGTCAAGTCCAACAACTGACCCGCTAGACTACAGAGGCAATTATTATCTTAATTATTATAAGGTATTTTGTTTTAAAACAGTAGATAGTATACACACAGACGTTAGAAACAGCCTAATGGTCTAAAACGGACAACAAACGTCAACATACACGGCTTAAGGCGAATACGTCAACGCACTCCGGTGCGCGGCGACGTGGATATCAATTTTAAATATCGCCACACGGAAACGCAGTGGCAGTGTGATACACCGTGCGATATTCGTATACTAATCGAGATTTAAATTTACTTGATGTTCACACCCATATCCCATATAATGGGTAGGCAGTGGCCGCAGACACTAAATCCCACAATGTGACAGGTGGTAAGTCTATCGCCCACCAGGCATACATCCAATCCCGGGCAACGTTATTTTTAGAAGAAAATTGAAAATACAAATTTATAAAGGATCTAACCCGGGACCTCAAGAGGTAAAGTCCGACGCCAAACCGCTAGATCTCAGAGGCGATTGTATAAAAAGAGTAATTAATGTTGAGTAAGCTGGGCAGATATGTAGGGATTGTGATATATAGCATTCGACAATCATTGCCTATCATGTAAGAGACTTGGCATGAAGATATGCATGTGTATATTTGTCTAAAAAATTCGAGATATTCGCTGCAAACTGCTCTGAATTCTACCGCCAGTTTATAAATCGAAAATTCATCAATCCCTTAAGCTTCAACGCCGAAAGGCATCCCGTATCGATTATTGCCATACTTTTTAATTGAACCTGAAGTCATAATACATTCCTTTGACAAAACAATATATTGTTTCCGAGAAAAAGGAAAATATTCTAGAAATAGTACCTAGTACTGGCTAGAATGCGCTCCTCTGTGAAGACGAATAGTTATTAGTTGATTTTAATAGTTAAAGTTTACCTGTATGTGTCCGCATATGTCTTTTCAACAACGAAGGTCTATCAAATGTCTTTAAACATACATGACAGGGAAGAACATTCTTCATACTAGATCTTACTGAAGTTTTCCCACTGAAACTGGTCCTTTCGTATAATTTCACCAGGTGCTCGTTCAAACCCGCGAGGAATTTAAAATCTATGATATTTATTAATTTATTTGACTTTTTTGAGAGATCCAAAGGTTCGTTTTGAATTTCCATTTTAAGATATCTGTTTTTTTTTATTTTGATGCAAATTGATCACATGGATGAGAGAATCACATAAAGTCAAATTTCTAAATTTACCAGTACGTATATTAATTACATAAGTGTATTCTACGCTAACTTTTAGAATGTTACGTGAAATTTTAAAATAAGTGATCCGTTAACGATCTTTAATTTTATATGCAAATTTGATACAAAACGTATGCAAATAATTCCTGTCCAAATCTTAAGGGTAACTGTGATAATTTCTTTGCTAAACGCCCTTAAATAGCATTGGGGTGACAGGTAGTAATGACGATATTATATCGAGCAGTATTGAAAGTTTCTTGAAGTCAACATCGTGCCCAGTACACAAGAGGTTTACGGTTTGTGGTATCGACATCATAAAGTAGCTTCAATACTAACATTTTATATATACGCGTATGTCTGCTATGTTTTCACGGATAAACCGCTAGACAGATTTTAATGAAAACCGATATGTATATAGTAAAAGATTGAATTTATTGGTTTTTTGATTTGTAGTATGCCCTTTGATAGTTTAAAAATTCAAGATTCAGAAGAAAGTAACTAAACAACTTGAATTTCGGAATGTAAAGAAACATTTAAAGGTACAGGTTATTTAACATATACATACATATATTTACGCCAAGTCACCCAACAGGGTAGACGGAGGGTATGAAGTGCCAAGTGAACGAAGCTCGTCGGGTCAGCTAGGACTATAATATATTGATTCTAACATCGCAAGTACATATTGTCTGTTTTTGTTTTCTCATTAACTTTTTTTATGAACCTATTTACAGTCCAGCCGAAGAACAGACCTGCCGGAGGGTAGGTCCTTAACGAAGTAATCGAGTTTTGTTGTTTATTAAATATCTTATTTATTATTTGAACAAACAGAGAAATATCCTGAACGTATTTATTCTTCACATTCCTTTATTCACAAATATGATCACTTTATTACATTGCCACTTCGGTTTAGTGGTCCGGTGTTTGATTTAAGTTAACGAGGTTCCAAGTTCAAGTCCCGTGTCAGTAGATAAAAACACAAAAGTATAGAATTTTCACACCTATATTCCCGAAGAGGTTGGAAGAGGTACAGGGCACACACGACTAACCGATGACACTAAGTCCCACAATGTGATAGGCAGCAAGCCTATCGCCAACCGGGCGCATATCCAAATAGCAGGCAACGTTAAATGTTAAAAAAAACATGTTATATGTATATGCAAAAAATCTAATAAAAACAACGTAGCCCAAAATTGCAACATATTTGTTTGTGTGTGTCAAATGCATGGTAGTATGTGTAATATTTTATTTTTATGATTTAATTCACTAAATCGGTCCAACCGTTAAGCCGTGACAGACAGACAGACAGACAGACTTTCACGTTTATATTCTTAGTATGGAAGTATCGGTACTGATTTATGGCATACCGAGAACCATCATCGAGAGCACACAGCAATTCAAAAGTTGTCCTTTTCTCTTGCATTTAAATGAATTATTATCAGATAAAAGACCTTCTTAGAATTTATACGTATTTTTATTTTGATTGTGTAGAGATTTGCCTTCCCCTTAACTGCTAAAAAGATATTTAATGTTTCCTAAACGTTCACACATAAGTTTTATGAACGTTCTAATATCGTAAAAAAAGTATCTTAACGCCCATATCCCCAAAGTGCACGTGGGTGCATACAACCAGGGCATCGACTAGCCGGACACTAATCCCACAATGAGATAAGTGGCAAGCCTATCGCCAACCGGGCACATATACAATCCCGAGCAACTTTTTTTTATTTTTTTTTGTTACCCGACCCGGGAATCGAACCCGGGACCTCATGAAGTGCAACACCTGAACCGCTACACCACATAGGCGAAAATAATAAAGAAAGGCTAATATCGTTTGTTACTAGTTACAAAGCACTAAACATATTTTGTCTCTTTCTATTACGTCATTCAAGTTTTTCAGTCACACTTAATAAAGCATATTTTTTTATTTATCTTGCCTTTATCAAATTTGTGCACTATTAAGTAAGAATACCTCAAAAACAATTGTCGGATCACGACAAAAATTAATCTTTGACTACCTCGGTATCATTAGCTATCTTTCTAAAAAAGAACCATCAAAATCGGTTGGCTATTGAGTAATCACGTAATAAACATACAAAAATAAAATAAAAAAAAAAACATAGTCAAAACGAACACCTTTTTTTGGAGTCGGTTAAAATAAACTAACAATTTCAAACATAGAAATCTTTAATCAAAATTTTCCACTGCAGCGAAGGTGAACTGCAAGAGAAAGTCAATAGTCATTATGTTTCCTATTACATAAACGTTTAATATGTTTAAACAAACAAACAATATTATGTATATTATTTCCTAAGAGAGAATTGGTGGTGTCAAGGCTTTCCGAAAAGAGTGAAAATAATGGGGTTGAAGGAAAGACTTCGTGTAAAATTGAGAACGGGAGGAAAGAGAGGAGGTTCAAATGGAAATAATGATAAATGAAATCATGACAAAGCACCTACATAGCGAGTTTGGATGGATGTAGGTACTACCCGGGGAGACCTAGGTTGGTAATATAAAACACGAAGGTAGTGTCAAAAGTCTTCACAACCGGCATGTTCGTATGAAAAGAGTGATGAATGTGGAAGAAGCTAGTAGGTCTAAAAGGATCGCGACATTTGTATCTTGAGAGTACGTACCTAATGCGTGAGGAACTTAGTGAATGGTATTTCCTAAGAGGTAAGTAGAAATGAGTGTTCTTTAACACTTGTACTATTCCACAATACTATTAAAGAAAAGTACAAGTATTAAAAAATTGTGTATACAATGAAAATCCACCAATAGCCAACCATAAAAAGTGTCAATTCCATTCGTAATAAATTGTGTAGTAATGTTGCTAACAATTTTTAATATTGTTCATATTATTTAATAAATATTTAGAAAGGCTCTGATGCTTTCGTGAAATATTTTATTTTATTGTATAAAGAAGCTATGAAGTTGATATGGGTAAACCTGTTTAGTAAGTTTACCGGCTACCACAACCTCCGAACCATAACAATACAATGGTTTTAAGTCTGATATGCACAAACTCAACTTATTTTAAACTAGCTGTCCCGGCGAACTTCTTTCCACCCGTTCTGTTCGTAAATAAAAACTTTGGTTTTTTTTGTTTTTCTTAGTTTCCTCACAGTCTTTTTTTTCTCTTATCTTTTAAACCTTCCCTGGACTTTTACGAATAATTCGAAATATAATTTCTTCTACGAATAATTCTGTTCTTGAGATTTAATGAGGCTAACGAACAGCAATTGGTTTTTTTATAAATGAGAAGATAGATACGTATTATACATTTTTCAAATTAAACAAAAAGAGACGGGACATCTTAGACACGTCAGATTAGTCCGGTCATTTTAAAATGTTAAGTTTTTAACGCTATCCGAGGAATATATTAAACGTCTGTAGAAACGTCGTGTACTAACAAATCTGACAGCACTTAACGTGTTTTGTCTCTTTCTATTAAAGTCGTTGAAAGAAGATAGCGATAAATTAAAATTTGTTCAATGAGTGCGCCGCGAAGTCACCATCATTGGCAAGTACAAATATTGTTAGTGCCTTCGACTAGTCGTGGGTGCCCTGATAGTACCTCTGCCTTCCTCTTCAGGGATATGAGTGTGAAGACACCTTTTTTTAATGATGAACTGGCTGTTCACATGCGAATTTTTAGGTCTCATTGAATAGTTTTGATTTTCGTTCACATCGTTTTCGTCCCCTATTATACGTCTGTAAGGGGCCAATCATTGAAAAAAAATAAGTCTACGTTTGAACTCGGATCTTTACTTATATTTTTTTTATGATATTCGAAGGCAAACAAGCAGACGGATTTCCTGATGGTAATAGTTGTCGCCGCTTCGAGACACCAAAGGTGGTAATGGGGCGTTACCAACCTGAGGCCGGGATGTTAGGCCTCGAACAAAAGTAAGTTTACCGGCTACCTTACCCTCCAAACCGGAACACGTCATGACGTTATGGCGGCAGGAATAGGTAAGGCGGTGGTACCAATCCGGGCGAGTCGCTGCGAAACTCTACCGCGTCGCGTTCTACGAGCTGCCTGGCAGAAAGGCAGATGGTCTATTCTACAAAGAAGCCCGAGCCAACACGAAGATCTGATTTATATGTATCTATATCTGTGATGTATATCTGTCTACCTTAAAAAGTGACGAAAAGGTAGGCAGAGGCACAGACACCAACGACTAGCCGAACTATGCTACTGCTATACTAGTTTATTAAACTTCACGAGATAAAGGTGAACAAACCAACGCGGAAGAACCTAAGGTCACTGTGTCATTAAATATTCAACCGCACGACAAAGGCTGGGCCAGACCTGCAGCAATCAATAGACATAAACCTACAAAATTTATTACCCAGCCTTCCCTTCCGAGTGGGTAGCACATACCTAATTATCTTCACCTCTATTAGGTAGCGGAACTGTCTCGCCGGAAGTACATGCAAATCATGGGCAGGCCTTGGAAAAATTGATCGATTCGGAACTGATTAATCTGCATAGCGAAGTGGCCGTTCGCAAATATGAAATTATAATGCCAATATGCATAACGGCTGTCATAAATTAATTGCCTAAATAACGAGGAAGAACCTTACAGAACCTTCGAGAAATGAGCTTAAGCATTTCTTTAAGGTCGCCCACCTGATAAACCCCACTCCTGGCAGTTGTGTGTGGACGTGGAGTATCATTCATTAGGGGAATCATTTTATTCCTCCTATTCCATAAATAGTCCTTAAATAGATCCATTCGTTCAAAAGCTATGATGGCACAGACAGAGACACACACGCACACACACGCGCACGCACGCACGCACACACACAGACACAGACAGACACACACACACACAGACAGACAGGCAGACACACAGACAGACAGACAGACATACATACAGACAGACAGGCACGCACGCAAACACACACGCACACACACACGCACGCACGCACGCACGCACGCACGCACGCA
>NJDC01058107.1:300505-321806 GCA_002245475.1 Calephelis virginiensis
GAGAGAGAGAGAGAGAGACATATCAAACTTATAGCACCCCTCTCTCCGTTGGTGATTACTTTTTTGTGATAAGACAACAAACAAGCACACGGCTCTCCTCTTGAGACAACCATGGTTTATAGACATCACAGTTGTTGCAGGTGCGTCGCTGTCCTATTGCCTGGGTGTCAGGCCAATTTTGCAAGTCTATCAGCTACCATGCCCTCCGGACAAGGACACGACACTGTCACTATGCAGGAGTAGGTCAAACAGTGGATCTCTACCCTGATGAGTTGCAGCACGGCACACGACCATCAGTGGCCTTGTCGATAACGAACTATTTTAAATCATACTTGCCATACCAGTAATGAACACAAAAAATAATTTGACTCACATTGAGCTACATGTTTATCGATTTTATTGATATTCACATCACTATTGTAATATGTCAAAATGGCCACTATAGCGTGCCGGTAGTATAATTTATATTATTTCTTGGTCACTTCGATCGTCGTCCGGTCCGTGGTTCTCATGTATTACTATAGCTTGTGCAACAGAAATTTCAACCTGTATTTTCGGTTGCGTAAGAAATGTTTGCTCCTAGCAAGCTGGTTTGAGGTAAAAATGTTGTGTGTGTAATTTATGACGTATAGCAATTTGTTAATGCCGTGTAAACATTAAAAATAAATGCATGCTTAAACAGATATAATTATCTATAACTGCCATATTTAATAAGTGTAATAAATTAACATCTAAAGCCCTTATTACGCACAACTAGTTTCTTACCATTAAATATTTACAATGAGACTAACCGCGTCACAAATGCATTGATATATAACTTTTTACTTTATTTTGTTCTTTACGGCGATAAAATTGAATCCTTTTTTATGTAACTAGTGTAGTGACGACGTAATAAATAAAGCTGACAAATACTATGATTAAGCAAATAAGCAGCCCTTGTTCAAATATTGTTAATTATACAAAAACTCGAACACTTTTAGCATACAAGTTCCAATCAAATCAATTTTAACCCTGTCATCATCATAATATGATGAAACATCATGAAATCCTTTAGGATAATCAGTAATCAGAAAACTGTCTTAAGTGTTAGATTATCATCACTACTTAGTACAAACCAAAGTCGCTTTCTCTGTCCCTATGTCCCTTTGTATGCTTAAATCTTTAAAACTACGAAACGGATTTTGATGCGGTTTTTTTAATAGTTGAAGTGATTGAAGAAGGTTTATATGTATATTTCATAAACGTGCAAAGCTGGGACGGGCCTCTAGTATATTATAAACAAAAAAAAAATAGTTTCATCGTTTCAAGTCATCCAGAAACAGTCCGTTATATGAATTGACTATCTGAAAGGGTACACAAACGAGAAACTAAAGAAGTCTTAACTTAATCTTAAAAATTAAGTTTCATTTTAAATGAGAGAGAAGTGACGTCACATAATTCTCAAAATGGCCGTCCACGTTTCTGTTTTTGTACGCAAAATAATACCTGCTACAACTAAAAGAAAAAAATAAACTACAGTATGAAACATATTCCATTTTACCAACAGTGAAAAAGCCTATAGGATACTCTAAGTTTTTATTCACTTCAAATGTTTAAAAAACGCAACAAGCTCCTGTTTTAAATCGAGTAAAACTTCGATACTTAATATTTAAAATAAAAAAAATATTAATTATTTTTTTTTGTTAATAATAATATCTTCGATGGCAACGCTATCTAAGATCACAGATTTTCAAATACAAACGCTAAATCGGCTTAGAATTTGTTTGATACAATCATAAGATTAAGATTTTATCGATACTGAAATCTGAAACAACACTAGGTCTTCACGTTCGTTAATGACATTGACATATTTACAGAATCTAACTGAACCGCATGTAATGAAATTTATTTAAATACTATTTATGAAAAGGGTACATGAAAAGAAGAGACTTATACAAAGAGTTTTGGCGCTATTTTTCATAATTATTGAATTTCGTGTTGATATTGAGTGAAATTAGTTAATTTTGGAGGCATTTTTTACAATTTTGTTCAGTGAAAGTGCATAAATGAAATAATCACGAAGAAATTAGCGTATCGTGTATTTCTTCGTTTCCGCCAAATCTCATTACATGATCTTGAGTAAGCGGTGGCCCGCTTTACCCAAGAGCCTGACATGACTTACTGACGATTTATGACTAATTATAATTGATTAAAATCGATATAAAATTTGATGCAAATTTCTACTTGACTAATGGCAAAATACTAACGTGAAGGCCAAACCCTAAAGGAAGAAAGAAGACTCATACAAAATGTATCTTTTTTTACGGCCAATCAGTTTTTGTAAAACTTAAAAAAGGCTGATCTTTCGTAAATTTAAATTTAATTTAAGAATAAAACGCGCTCATTACATTAGGAGCTCCATAAAAGGCACTTTCAAACAAAAATCAAACCTTTCCTCTTATAATATTGTATAGAAAAAGCGATCACTGTCACCCGTTTTTTATACACGCCCGTATCCTCGAAGAGGAAGCCCCTGCCTTCCTCTTCGAGGATACTAATACTAAGGCACCCACGAATAGCCAAAGACACTAAGTCCCACAATGTGATAGGTGGCAGGCATTTCCGATCCCCGACAACTTTTATTTTTGTTAGATAATTGAAAAAATACATTTTCTTTTGGTTGATTCAACCCGGACAAACTTCTATAATGTATAAACTTTTCCTTGAAACACTCTATTTATTAAAAAACCGCATCAAAATCCGTTGCGCAGTTTTTAAGATCTAAGCACACATAGGGATAGACAGCGGAAAGAGACTTTGTTTTATATTATATAGTGAAGCACCTTCAATGACCATAATAAGGCTATAGTACTAGAAGTGGTGAACCTTGACTTTGACAGGATCTATTTCGGCAACTACTTTTACATCATATCCGCATTCGGAGAGACGATTATGCAAATTAGACACAAACATATGCTGGCTATTTTAATCTAAACCGATCTAATATAAATATTAGTGTTTTTTCCTCAACGATATTTTTAGGCCTGTTCAAAGTCAACTTCTCCTGCATGTGACATTGTGCCTACAAGAGATTTTTTGTTAAGATATTTTTATACTAGTGGTCACCCATAGGTAGAAATTAGACCATAACAAATTTTATTTACAAGTTATTCAATATATAAATTATTAAAAAATGTTTAAACATTACTAAGGTTCTTTTGCTAATTATCAATTTAATAAGAACGTCATCTTCATTTATTAAGACCAACTACTTTGTTTCCAAACATTATAAATACAGTTCGTGCGCCATCTGTGAACTTTCATAATTATCAAAAAATCGCCTCTGTGGTCTAGCGGTTCAATTGTTGGACTTGACTGCATGAGGTCGCGGGTTCGAATCCCGGGTCGGGCAACAGAAAGAAAATTGGGTTTTTCCAATTTTCTAACAAAAAAAAATGTTGCTCGGGATAGGATATGTGCCCGGTTGGCGATAGGCTTGCCACCTATCACATTGTGGGACTTAGTGTCTTCGGCTAGTCGTTTGTTGCCCTGGTTGTGCCTCGGCCTAACTCTTCGGGGATATGAGCGTGAAGATAGTTATCAATATTTTCGTTTGTGTTTCAAATATATATTACTATGTGTTATGTTTTATTTATTGATTTAATGCACTTTATAAACATTATTATTAAAAAATTGCATTCTGCCCTTCTCATAAGCTATAAGTGTGCCAAATTTCATACTCCTCCGTTCGCGCAATTTTTGTAGAAAGTTTAATGTTTATTATATTTACGTATTAATTAACATTACGATGATTGAAAACAAATTATTGCCTTGTAACTGATTTATGGCCCTATCTCTTATTCTAAATAAGTTATTATTGGCCGGAAGTACATAATTTGAGAATTGGCAGAACCCAAATTGACCCAAACGGTCAATTCCCAAATCCACTATCTTGAAACCAACCTCCTTCTTGACAAGGAGACCACCAAGAAAGCACGTTCTTGGATATAAAAAAGAATTTTAAAAATGGATGCACAAATGAAAGAGAAACTAACAGGTATATAAAAAACATAGATGTCGAATAATTACTTCTCTTTTGTGAAGTCGGTTTATAGTTTTAAATATATACAATAACAAAACGATCTCAAAACACGAGACGTGACATTAACCAAAGAACTGCACAAACCAGTAAATAATCCAAGGTGAAAATAGTATAACTTAATCATTATACAGATGTTAAAACGCTCTACACGTTCTCGACGCCGACATCTGAAGAAATCGTGATCTAACTCGATTTCGGATTCCACCTACTAAATGCTAATAGATACACAATACGCAGCAATCAATAGCTTTAGTGTAATAATGATATTAAAATATTTATACATACATACATATCTTCACGCCAAGTCCCTGACATGGTAGGCAGAGAGTATCGAGTGCCAGACCTCACGATCTTGACAAACCTTTCTAGCTTCCTTCACATTCATAACCCTTTTCATACAAATACGCCGGTTTCGGAGACTCTTGACACCACCCTCGGATAATATCCGATTGATCTGATAGTGAAATGTCAGCCTTGGTCTCCCCGGGTACCTACATCCATCCACATTCGCATTGTATATCTGCTTTGTCAATCTTTCATCTGTCATTCTTTCCATATGACCGAACCAGCGGAGCATGCCCTTTCGCATTTTAACACCAACACTTTCTTTCAATCCCACTCTTTCTCGGATCTCACTGTTACGAATTCGGTCAGCGAGCGTTACATTACAGATTTTCCGTAGTGCTCTCATTTCGACCACATTTATCCTACTTTCATGCTCTTTCTGACATACCCAACTCTCGCTTCCATACAATAACGTTGGAATAAACACAGAATTATGCAAAGCGAGTCTAGCTTTTTGACTCAAAATCTCGCTTTGGAATAGCTTACCTAACGCTCCAATCACACTATTCCCTGCACTCACTCTTCTCTCTACATCCGCGGTGTACCTTCAATCCCTGCTAAAAGCACAACCAAGATATACAATTTCATTCACTTGTTCCAGCACTACATCAGAAAAAAGACAGAAAAACAACTTTTAAAATTCAGCTCTAACTAGCCGATCTGGTAAACTTCGTATAGTAGGTGTAAGTAAGTATTTTCACGCCCATATCCCCGAAGAGGAAGGCAGAAGCACAACCAGGGCACCCACTACCAGCCGAATAAAAGTCCGACAATGTGATAGGTGGCAAGATTATCGCCAACCGGGCACTTGGAAATTGAACCCGAGACCTCATGAAGTCAAGTCCAACACCTAGACCTCTAGACCACAGAGGCGATGTTTTTATATAAATTATGTATTAACATTACAAACGATGGAAATCGTATTCTTTATTTAAAATTACGAAACGCTCAACGGCGGTCAACTTTATTATTAAAAAATTGTAACATAAAATATTAACAAAGAATATTCCACCAAGGTTCACCATTACCGATTACAACAAAGACTTTTATAAAAGTGCTTTCTTTGTTTCAGTGTTTTAGGTTTCAACAAAGAAATTACTCTTACATAAAACAAACCTTTTTGTTTAGATCGAAATACTTAATCATTTTTCGTTCTTTGTCTATTGACACATTACGCTATATGACAAGGACACAAGGCATACAGTTTATGCAATAATATGCGCATTATGCAAGTTGGAAATATATTCTTGAATAAAATATTTAATAATACTTGAATCTGACAGTTTTTATGATATTAGAGAGTGGCAGAAGGATTCGTGATGGCAAGTAGTATAGGGACCAAAGATGTTAGCGGTGCATAGAATACTGAGATTAGAATTTGGACCTCTTGTGTAAGTCTACTGACTACTCCAGTATTCAATGCGGAACACAACAGTGACGAGAACTGGCTCAATGGAGTCAGGCTCAGGCAGATAGTAATTTTTTTTGCAGAATTAATCACAGACCCGTTATTAGTGATGTAAGAAACCGACGCTCGCTTCTTACGACTAACTGCTAGGCGGAAGGATCAACTGCCCTTCTTCAAAGGTGTCCCGGTGAAGCACAGAAACATTGTACGAAAAATCGTACATGTACGTAATCTTATACGAATACTAGCTGAGTTAAACCCGTATATGGGATTCTTACATAGTAAAAAGAATGAGTCTTAAGTATAATTCCAAGAATTTAATAAAGGGTTATAGATCATTTAATTTAAAACCACGATACGACCCTCAGCCTCGGTCCGAGTGCGGGAAACTTCGAAGTAAGCTGATTAATTAATAAATACATTTTGAATGTTTAAGCAATGGTGCCGATTCTGAAAGGTTGTATAAATTTTTGATAAAATAATTTAATAAACTACAAAAGAACAGCCTTTCAAATGTATCATATTAGTCAGTACATAATTTGCACGGTAAACACATTACAAAAAAAAACACACAAAAAATAACTAGTGTCAAAATTCTTCATGAGGTCTCGGATTCGATTCCCGGGTACTGACAACAAAAAAAAGTTTTTTCAAATGTCGAATAATAACAATATTGCCCGATTGTATATGTGCCCAATTGGCGAATAGGCTACTTATCGTATAGAGGGATTTAGTTTATCATAGTAATTTCGGCCTGTCGTGGGTTATGCCCTGTTAATGCCTCTGCTTACCACTTCGGGGATACGGGCGTGAAGATACTTTACTTTGCTTTTTAAAAAAAATCAAGAACAACCTTTTAGTTGTGTCAAATTATTCTTGTCAAGTTTTACGGCGTTTATAACATCTACATTTATCTACATTTTTTTAATTTCAAGACAATTAACGATGAAAGAAGATAGCGATAACTTAAAACAAATTTAGTGAGTGCGCAACAGAATTGGTACCCATGTTACGAATTAATTGAACGCTGTAATTTATCGCAAATGAAAATTATAAATATTAATTCCGATTAGCACGACCCGATAATAGCAAGGTAACGCTCGGTGTAATAGGAAACCGAATCTCGAATGTGTTCGGATATCGGAAGTAATTATTTCGACCGAATAATTAATTGTCTTTGAATATATAGCGGCCCGCCCCGGCTTCGCTTCGGTATAAAATTTACATATAAACCTTCCTCTTTAATCACTTTATCTATTACAAAACCGTATCAAAATCTGTTGCGTAGTTGTAAAGATTTAGGCATACAAAGTGACATAGGGACAGAGGAAGCGACTTTGTTTTATACTATGTAGTGATATAAAGTTCCCGTGTCACAATATTAGTTACCGTACACCTTCGAAACGGCTTGACCGATTCTCATGAAATTTTGTGAGCATATTGACTAGGTCTGAGAATCGGCTAACAGCTATTTTTTATAACTCGAAGTGGTGAGGGTGAAACACAGCAAAAAGCTAGTAACTATATGTATAGTACTAGTCTACGTCTCAGGCTTTGTCCAAAAATCGCTTCATTTTTAACCGACTTTTAAGAGAAGGTTATATGTTCAACTACTACATTTTATGTATGTCAATCGATGTCTCCGATATTTCTGGACCCATTTTAATTTTTTTTTTTATAAAGAGGTGGTCCCAATGCCATCGTGTCTGAACCTTATGATGGAATCCCGAGACATCGAGGTTAATATTTAATTTTTATGTCCGTAAATGTTTTAATTTTAAATTTGAACCCTCTTTTTTTAATGATGCGTAAACAAACAGATGCGTTAATAAGCAGACAATCAGACAAACAAAGATTAAAAACAAATTTGGCTTCGATTCCTTTGACGGTAAGAGACAACCTTAACTATAGACACAACAGATGTTTATTAGTGAACTTAAGTCATGTGATTACTTTCCTACCTTCATGCAAAGAACAGGACAAAGGCAAACACTGGTGTAATAGGCAGGAACGGATAAGGTCACTCCGAGCAAGACAATATAAATTAACCCAAACTAATATTATAAATACTAAAGTCGGTTTGTTGCTCTTTTGCTGTTAAACCGCTTAACGGATTAGGATGTAATTTAATATACATATTGGTAAAAGTCCGAGTTCAAAAATAGGCTAATTTTCAAAAAACAAAGGATAAAATAGGGGATTAGTTTGTATGAAAATCGTAACTATTCTACGCTGACAAAGTCGCCGGCAAACAGCTAGTCCTATCCTATAAATACTACAAATGCGAAAGTTTGTATGTTAGTTTGTTACTCCTTCACGCAAAAACTGCTGAACCGATTTTCATCAAATTTCATGAAATTTGGCACACTTATAGAGGATAACTTGAATTACAACAACAAAAGGATAATTTTTACCCCGAAACAATTTTCCAGTGGAACCACGCGGGAAACGCCGCGGGCAACAACTAGTTTGTAATAAAAATACACACATAACCGTCCATCTAGGATAATTTCAGCAATCAAACTCATTCATTAACCGCTCTAGAAACATATGCAACTGAATAGACACAATGTGAACACTAAAACTACAAAGAGTAATAACATGACGTTACCACCACAAGGCAGTGTTTATGTAAATAGATACTCCCGAGATGTCCTTACGTCATTTGGCTTTATTAAGTCTATTGTTACTATTTAAAGGTGTACACAAACGTATACTTATATACAGGGTTGTCAAACTATTACGAGGAAACCAAATTTTTAATACATTTGTCTTTTAAACCTTTACTTTTTTATTGAACTTAGTTTATTTATTATTGAATTTCGTGCTTATATTGAATGAAATTGGTTAATTTAGGTGGGATTTAGATTAGTTTTGTTCAGTGAAAGTGCACAAATGGAATAATCATGAAAAAATTAGTGTGTCGTCTATTTCTTCGCTGCCGTCAAATCTCACTAGATGAGCTAGAGTAACGAAGCCACCGCTTTACTCAAGACCCTGACTTGACATTACTGTACATAGTGACTAATGACTGTATGAGAATTAACTAACTTGTTACTTGTCATTGGCAAAGTAGTCGTTAAAAACGATCGAAAGCCATATTTATAAAAGAAGAAGAAGAAGAACACATTCCATAAATTTTTAATGGATGAACCAAAACTTGGTCTGATTTACGCAAAGTATTTTCAAAATCGGTGTAGAAATAATGGAAGTATCATCTATGAAAAAAGTAGGAGTCGAACATATAACCCCCCTCCTTTTTTTCAAAGTCGATTAATGAAAATCAACCGCCTTATCACAAAAAAAAGAGACCTGTATTACTAAACACTGTCCAAATTGAAACCTTAACCATAATTGATAAAATCGACGAAGCTACGAACATATAACCCCTACTGCGGATTTACATTAACACGCGTGACGAATACAGGGCACGGATACACCTCAAAGGAATCAAGTGGACCCGAAAGAGATCAAAAGGCTAAAGATCAAAGAGAAATGCGGAAACACCGAGTTACCCTAAATAATAAACAAATACGCAATGAACTAACAATTTTAGTTATTATAAACAAAAATAGGTGTATATCATTTAAATAAATAACAAATAACATGAACCATTAACGTGTAGCCAAGTACAAAACTCGAAAACTGATAAAAATTATATTTTAAATATATATATACATACATACATATCTTCACGCCAAGTCCCTTAAGGGGCAGAGAGTATCGAGTGCCAGACCTCACAATCCTGACAAACCTGTCTGGCTTCCTTCACATTCATTACCCTTTTCATACAAACACGTCGGTGTCGGAGACTCTTGACACATACTTTAAATGAATAAAAATTAATAATTATGTATGGCTAAGCTCAAAACTCGAGAACTGCTTAAAAATTAGACTCTTCTATATTTTCATTGAAGCACTAGGTTCTTTAATAAATAAACGACTTTCGACTATTTCATTTGGTACAACGCAAATTCGTATTTTTTTTTCGAAGACAGCAAATGATTCCGAAATGGTCTCACATAAATATCATCAACATCTTACTAGTAGTTTTTGAGCTTTGCCTAAAAATGTATACATTTTCGTTTATTTTGATAACCTCAGTCAGTCATCACTCTCCATTATTGATGAGGTCGGCACCTCATCAATAATGGAGTAAATAAAATTGTATGCATCATTATGATTTTTCTAAAAAGAACCATTAAAATCAGTTGGCTATAGAGGCAACAAATTGGCCGAGTAGTCGAGTACAAATATACAAAAAAATACTAAACGTATAAACGAATTGAGAACCTCCTCTTTTTTGGAATCGATTGAAACTGGAAAAAAAATGCAAGAATAGTAGAAATAACAACAACGTCAATTTTCCTAAACTCTGTTTTCAACATTAGAAAAAATATGTACATTTATTATACTGTTTTTTATTCTACTGGTAAAAAAAACGTTTCCAAACGATACTAATAAAATAATTTACCCACGAACACCAAAGTCTAACTTAGATCGTTGCTACTAGTCCTTATTACACATTCCGTATACCGTCAACTTAAACCTTGAAGTACTTTAGTCTATGTATAGTAATAAGACGGTTAAGGGTTAATTACGAAAAAGCTTTCTGGGGATTCATCGTTATCACTACTTCAGCTTTTACTTTGAGCATTAACCTTCATGTTAAACGTATTGTTGCCTTACTTATTACGCAAAATAAGCTAAGTATAGAGTTACATAGGTAATTTATCAATTTAATATTGGTTTTATTTATTTTTAAGTTATAATTTATTTTCAGATTTGATCCAGATTCGAAGTCAATGGGACCATTTCAGGAGTACGGAGTTTTTTATAATAAAGAAATATTTAATAAAAAATGGTCTAAAAGTAATGGAGAAATCGATTAACATGTAAAAAAATGTTAAATTTAAAAAACAAGAAGGTTATTATTATGTTCGATATAACCTTCTTGTTTTTTTTAACTTTTACATGTTTTTTTAAAGTCGGTAAATAAAAATGTTTTACGCGTTAGCAAAACAAACTAAGTTAAATGAGTTATGGTAATTATTAAATTTAATATTAATTTTATTAATTTTTAGGTAATAAATTGTTTATTTTTGAAAGATTATGTGATAATTTATGAATCTGGCATTTATTTTATTATTTTGTATAATACGATTAATTAGTGACGAGTAGGCGCCTTAATTTGCTAGTGGCAAATAATTAAACCTTTTCAGAAAAAAAGTGATTTACGGTAGTTTAAGTGTATTAAAAAACATAAAAACGTAGAAGCTCCTCTACTTGAAATACTTGAAGTCGGTTAAAAATTAACGACTAATTCAATTTGATTATGATTGAAATGCGATTACCGAGCGTAATTGCGTAAACATTGACATTACAATTGTCAAAGTGTTACGTATACGTAACGTTTTCACGTCGCAACTACTAGATACGGATCCATCTAATATATTTCTTATCCCGATATTTCCAGGGCTCCGACTTTCAACTTCACGAGCGTGACGATACTACAAATTCGTATACACATATCGAAATAAGACTTGTACTTTTCGGCATCACGCTCTATTTAACATATTACACAATGGAGCTCCAACAAATGCCGACAGTGAAAAGTATAAATTGTCACAGCGTAATAAATCACATTTTAAATATGAACATGATCTTGTTACGTGACTTTTGTATGATATACGATATTTTTAATCACAATACAACACGTATAGATTTTATATTTTAAGTACGGAGAAGATAGCGTGATATTTATGCAAATCTTGATAACGAAAACAATAAATCATAAACGTAAACAAAACACTCCGCCACAAAAGAGCCGAGGCCTTTACTCTGTGGCCGTGGAATTTTCGTATCTCGTTGACAAACTAATTTATTTTAGGTTTACATAAAATTTGTAAGAAACGGAGATCATTATATAAACCAAGTTCCGCAAACGGCCTGGTAAATTATTTAATTCTAAAAAAGTTTCTTCACGCCCATATCCTCGAAGAGGTAGGCAGAGACACTACCAGGGTACCCACGACTAGCCGAATATACTAAGTCCCACAATGTGATAGGAGACAAGCCTATCGCCAACCGGGCACATATCCTATCCCGAGCAACATTTTTTTTTTATTAGAAAATTGGAAAAACCCAATTTTCTTTTTGTTGCCCGACCCGGGATACGAACCCGGGATCTCATGCAGTCAAGTCCAACAACTGAGCCGCTAGACCACAGAAGCGACAATTTCATTCTAGGGCAGAAAATTATTGAAGTACTAGTATCACTATTAAAAACAGAGTTCGTGGCAGAAGAGTAACATTAAGGGATTTTCAACTTTTATTTTCTAAATAATAAAAAATAATTAAGCTCAGTAAAACTGCAAAAACCGACTCCAACTCTTTCGTTGGGTAACACGTCGCGACTTTATAGTTATATTTTTCGAAAGATAGCAAATGTTTCCGAAATTGTATCAAAATCCTTTTCTTGAGTTTTTGAGTTCTAGATAAGTAAAAAAAAATATGCACTATTAAGTATAAGTCCAAAATCACTAGTCAGATAATAATAAAACTAACATGAGACCACCTCGAAATCATGGCCTACCTTTCTAAAAGGAACTATCAAAATAAGATGGCTATTGACGGAGTAACCGCGTAACAAACACACTGTCGAATTGAGAACCACCTAATTTTTTTGCAATCGGTTAAAAATACAAAAGTTAGGGAGGACCACCCTTATCACTAGGGGTATAAAATTAGTTCACGCCCTACTCTCAGACTACTGAACATACACGCAGAATTCTATAAACGGGTGATGTTACGGAGAAGTTTCGTCACAAAGGTTGTCAAGAGCACTTCAAACATTAGTAGTGCCACTCTTGATCCTCGATTTCATGCAAACTGAAATTGTAATCGTATATGTCATTTAAATTACACTTGAACACAGCACTAACGGATAATTAACATTTAGTCCCAAAAAAAAATGAAAAATCCGATAAAATAATTTACTGTTTATAATTAACTACATGTTAAAAATTCGCTAGTACTGTATTCAAGAGTACCTAAAAAGAGGTATCCGATTCCAATTTCCAATTTGCATGGAATCGAGATTCATAGGTAACCCTGCAAACATTGTTCCGCTTATGCGAGATGTGCGAGAGCAATCGTTTTATTTTTTAACATAAATATATTTATATTATACACGTACATCATACCCTCCAAGATAAATAAAATGTAACTAAACAATACGACAAACAGTCCCTAACCATGAAAGCTAATGTTCAACTACGAACGGTATCAGATATACGGGAGCGCCGTGTCAAGGACATCAAGTGTCATGGTGGGTTTGCACATTTCCTTTCAAATCCTCTATATACCATAGACAATTTATAATAGGACATATTAACGCGATTAGGCTACGCTTTATGCCCATTATATTAAATTGAAGTTTTTACAATAAAGTTGGGTCAATTTAAAAAAATTACACCATACGTCAATCTTAGTTAATATCTGCCAAGATAAGTACGTAAATTGCAATATATTTTTATTTTAGCACTTGCCCGGTGCTTGGGATAAATTTTCTATAAATTTTAAAGAAAGAAAAAATTCTTTCTTTAGAAAAAATTCTTTCTTTAGAAAAAATTATTTCTTTCTTTAAAATTTATAGAAAATTTATCCCAAGCACAGGGCAAGTGCTAAAATAAAAATACGTTGCGAGAAACGAAAGTTATGGCCATTCTAAAATGTGAATTTCATCTGTAATGATGAACTCATTTGGTGGGTACTCAGAATTGTGTATCTATAGGACATAACTACCCGCGTTTTCGGGTTAGAAAGGAATTAAAAATTTCGCCACGGGACTTGAATCCTCAATTGCAATATGTTGAAATTATTAAAAATTATTTATTATTGTAGCTTAAAACGACAAGGTGAAGCAAATGTACCTGCGAACTTGGTAGTACAAGATCCCTGGCGGACTTTTCATCGCTTATTACTAACAAGTTGATTTTTCGTGAGTAGCTTCCTTGAGTAGATGCCAAAGTTTTTTCTTTACAGTAATATTGGTGAATGGTAGATAAATAGTCGTAGCAAGGCTAAAATATATTGATTTTGCGAATTGTAAAAATTAATTATTAATCGAATTTTTCTTAATTATTTATCGAGATATTTATCGAAGCAACGTGAAAAAATATTTGTCCAACGAAATATAAGGTTTTGTTAGGGAGTCCCCTCTCTCCAACATGTATCATAAAGGTCATGAAAAATAATTACTAACCAGCAAATTTTTTTTATTGGTTAGCTAACATTTGCATAGCTTACTACTCACATCGTCAGTAACATCATTTCATAATTCCCTTATCTCAGCATATCTTTTTATACCCATAAAATTGGCTTTCATAAAAATGATTCGCTAATTTCAATAGACGGCTTTGGAAGCCATGTTTAGAAAAGCGCCATATTTAGAAACGGCCACATCGTTTAGCCAATTCTAGAAAAAACGCGATTTGCCGGAAACCACTGTCACTGTCATGTTAAATTTCGAGTCAATTAATTTAGGATTACTGTCTTAAAATTCAGTTGTAGTATTTGACCGTCACATAGCGACCAAGCTAGTTTAAAGGGCTTGAAAGAAGACGCTTTATCTTTGATAACAGATAGTTATTTATTCTTTTGTGAGTCCTACGACAACTCATACTTAAATTAACCGCATATTATAACTTAATTGTATCTAAATCATTAATACTTAATTCTGGTAATAAGCTAGAACCTCGAATAGCAGTGTTTATTATAATTTTCATCTTCACACAATAGCTTGTTTTAATAAATATGCAAAAAAGTATGTCTTATTGCAAACATTTGTTTTCGATTCTGTGATTTTTTTAAATTTAGAATTTGTTAACTTCAGAAAACAAAAAAAAATATGACGAAATTGAAAATGACAGGCTATAAATATGTTTAGAAGCCTGTGTTGAGAATGGGTTAGATTTTTCATGAAGATCCATTATAAATTTAAATATCCATTATAAACGAGTGTGTACCTGTTCTTAAGCATATTATCCGGCACGAAGACATTCCACCAGGAAGGTCGCTTTTGCCGCACGTACGTCGACGGGTCGGTCTCCTCATCCGTGTCGTTGCCGCCGGATTTTCGCCTTTTCTTCCGCTCGAGCTGCAACTTGACAGCCCAGGAGCGTCTCCTGCCTTTGTCGCTGTGTCCGTATCCGTCTGTCCCAACGGGTACGGCCAGAGAAGCCCGGCGAGGCACTTCGGGCGGTGGACCGTCAAACTCGTTCAGTTTTCGATATCGCTCAGCGAACGTGGCGTCTGACGCTCTACGCCCATTAGAAGCAGACGGAGAAAGTTTCTTTTGAGCAGGACTGTTGAAGGGGTCGTCATCGTCTGTGTCAACGTCATAGGTTTCGTCGCTGAAGCGTCGTGGAGTCTCATCTATGGCCTCTTGTAAGCTGGCCAGTTGGAGGCTCGGTCTATGACTACGCAGGCCACGGGGCAACCTTGTAGGTCGACCTTGAAGCCGGGCCAGTGCCAAAGGTACTGGCGATTCCGTTAAGGTTGGCTCACTCCCACTCATTGTCACTTTCACTTGCACTTGGTTCTTAGATTCACCACACTTAAGGACTGACGAGGTCACTGTTCTCAAGTTTAATCATTTTATAAACCTTTCCAAGGATTTTAGAAATCCATTTCCTAAAACAATATAAAGTTTCAAACTCAAACTGTTGTGGTCATTACGGACGATCAAAGAATTGTTAACTAAATCATGAATTAAATTGGATCCGTAGGCCTAGCGATTTATAAATTAAATTTAGCGTAATTAATTAAACTAGGTCACAATAATTAACGAGGTAGGAAATTAAAATCAAAATTTGATAGCACTATCCAAAACTGACATGGAATTATTCCAACCATATAACTAAAGACCGCCTCGTTGGTCGTGGGGTTCAGAGTATACGCTTCACGCCACAGACCAACTGCGAGGCTCAGGTTGGAGTCCCAACAGCGGTACGCAGAAGTAATAAACATTAAGATGTTTGTATTTCTGAGTGCGAGTGTGTTAAACATTACATTACAAACACATTAATGTGTGCTAGGGTTAGCTGTAAGAAATTTCTTCACGAGATAAGCTCTAGCTCTTGTACAAATTCCTAAATTTTGCTATTTCTTATGTGTTATATCACTTGTGTGCAATAAAGAATTATTATTATTATTCCAGTACCTAAGTGTTTCTATGGATTAATATCGTTATAATAATAATAAATATCCCTGGATAAACAAGTTACACAAATTGAATCTTAATCCCAAAGTAAGCAAATTATATGCTTGTATTATGGATGTAAGTCAACGATTCTAATACAGATATAGATACCAGAATAAATTTAATAAACACCCAGACCCGGAAATGCAGACATCTAAATGTTCTTCACACAAATGCCTGCCCCCGTCGGGTTAGTCGGTGTAGTTAGGCGTGTACGCTAGCCACTCGACCAACGAAGCGGTCAATCTCGAATCGTTGACTAATTAAACAATTTTGTACTGAAAAAGTCGGATCAATGATTGATTTAAACATAATTGACGTCTCTGCGTGCGGCCTTAACACCCATAACACAAGCTTACAGTTTACATGCTTTGGGGATTTTTTTTATTGTTGTTAGATTCAATTTGCGTTATTAATCCAAAGATATTTTTATTGACTAGCTTTTTCCAGCAACCTTGCACACACGTTGAATTGCCTTTAGTGGTTACTATAAATTATAAAGAAAGAAAAAATATCGTCCGAGTCAGGATTTAAACCTGTAACCTTTCGTCTAAACACAATGAATGCTCTAACCTTTTGAGCTACTATGGATACAAGCTGCGTGGCGAAATTTTTAATTTTTTTCTTTACCGTTAAGGCTAAGGCTTTATGTCCTATAGATACACAGTCCTGAGTACCTACTAAATTCGTAGATAGTGTAAGGAACGAAAGATTTTCCCGCAGTAAAAAGGAGCCTGGCCCTAAGCTACTTCTACACAACATTTGGGAAAAATTCTCTGTGGTCTAGCGGTTCAGGTGTTGGACTTGACTGCATGAGGTCCCGGGTTCGAATACCGGGTCGTGCAATAAAACGAAAATTTGGTTTTTCCAATTTTCTAATAAAAAAAATGTTGCTCGAGATTGGATATGTGCCCGGTTGGCGATAGGCTTGCCACCTATCACATTGTGGGACTCAGTATCTTCGGCTAGTCGTGGGTGCCCTGGTTGTGCCTCTGCCTACCTCTCCGGGGATATGGGCATAAAATTACTTTTTTCCGTTTCATGTATATTAAGTAAGACTATGATTCATTCCAATATTCATATTTTTAGACAAACATTTGTCAACGAGACCAGTGAGCTACCGTTGTAGACTTAACAATTGAAGTCGTTAAATTGTAATCTTTAAAACACTGAACACATTCATACATCATTTTTCATCATCAACACGAACAATACCATCACTAACTGGTTTAATTACCAGAAATTAATAAAAAGCATTGTCTCATCGCTCACATAAGTCCATTCTGGACAACCATACTAATGAGCAGATATTGCGTCTGTAGAAGAGACAATAACACTCGTAACTTTTTTTATTCAAAATTTTATGCATAACTGCTTTTAACTTATGAGAGAATGGGAGTTCTATTTTTAAACAAGTATCTTCAAGTATTTTTAAACGACTCCAAAAAAAGGAGGTTATCAACGCCACTGTACAAAAAGTAAAATTTTTTGTAAGCATGTTTGTAATGCAATTACTAGGCTAATAACGAACAGATTTTGATTAATCTTTTTTAGAAAGATAGGACCTGATGCCGAGGTTGTCCCATATTAATTTTATCATACATACATATATTCACGCCAAGTTCCTTACGGTGTAAGCAGAGAGTATCGAGTGCCAGACCTCATGATCCTGACAAACCTGTCTGGCTTCCTTCCAATTCATTACCCTTTTCATACAAACACGCCGGTTTCGGAGACTCTTGACACTTAATTTTATCATAATTTGATTAATTAAAATGTATGAGTTATACTTGTCAATCATGTCGTCAACATACTATCAAAATACGTTTGTCACTGGCTGAATAACCGCGTAACAAACAAAAAAACAAAAGAATTGATGACCTTGCACTTTTTGGAGTCTGTCAAAAATCATTCTACGCGGCTATAAAGATTTCACTGTAAAGAATAAAGAGATTTCCTTTCGTGTTGCTATAATCAAGTTGTTCCTCATGGGGACAAGTGTCGGCGCTATGCCTTATAAGCAGGTGCAGCTTTCGTAACTGCCTCCTCGTCACCGTCTCACGCTGGGGAAAGTTGCCGTCCGCTCGTAAAGTCTCGTATTACGAAGGTCAAGCTATTTCTATCTACCAATGATACATTTAAATCATCTAAATTGATTATTTTTACTCGAAAGAAGAAGAGTTTCGATTATATTATTTTCTTTGGTACGTTTTTTACTCGATTACTCGGCCGATTATGGACCAATTTTGATTATTCTTTTTTGAAAAGTTAGGTCATGGTTCCGAAGTATATTTTATTTATCTGCTTTTATATGTCTGCAGCAAACGTGGCACTTTGCACCCGATAACGCAAAGGATTTGTTTGAAAGAAACGTATGTATGTTTAACCCTTCATCACAAAGAACTCGTCGTTTAACCCGATACCGCAAGGGACATATTTGGAAGATACGTATGTACGTTTAACCCTAAAACGAAAGAGATTTGTCGGAAAGATACGTAGGTACGTTTAACCCTTCACCGCAAAGGACTCGCCCGGAACATACGTATACACGTTTAACCCGATACCGCAAGGGACATATTTGGAAGACACGTATGTACATTTAACCCTAAACCGCAAGGGAAAGTATCTTCACGCCCATATCCCCGAAGAGTTAGGCAGAGGTACAACCAAGGCACCCACGACTAGCCGAAGAGACTAAGTCCCACAATGTGATAGGTGGCAAGCCTATCGTCAACCGGGCACATTTCCAATCCCGACCAACATTTTTTTAATTAGAAAATTGGAAAAATCCAATTTCTTTTTGTTGGCCGACTCGGGATTCGAACCCGGGACCTCATGCAGTCAAGTCCAACACCCGGACCGCTAGACTACAGAGGCGATAAACCGCAAGGGACTTGTCTGAAAGATACGTATGTACGTTTAACCCTTCACCGCAAAGGACTCGCCCGGAAGATACGTATGCACGTTTAGTCCGATACCGCAAGGGACATATTTTGAAAATACGTATGTACGTTTAAAACTAAAACGCAAGGGACTTGTCTGAAAGATACGTATGTACCTTTAACCCTTCACCGCAAAGGACTCGTCCAGGAGATACGTACGTAATGTACGTTTGTAACAACAGGTTAAACGTACATACGTTTGTAACGTATGTACGTTTAACCTGCTACCGCAAGACACTCATCCGGAAGATACGTATGCACGTTTAACCCGACATCGCAAAGGACATATCTGAAAGATACGGGTGTATGTTTAACAACGCCGCCTCGTTGGTCGAGTGGCTAGCGTACTCGCCTAACAACATCCACTTACCGCGAGGCTCGGGTTCGATTCCCGACGGGGGCAGGCATTTAGATGCCTGCATTTCCGGGTGTTTATTAAATTTATTCTGGTATCTATTCAAGTATTTCTATGTATTAGTATCGTTGACTAATACCCATAACACGAGCATATAATTTGCTTACTTTGGGGCTAGATTCAATTAGTGTGAGTTGTAAAAAAAAAAAACAAATATCTCAACCTACGTAGACGTAGAACGTGATGATGTCACGGAATCTCGTCTGTTTACATGCACTCGCGATTAATAACATGTTGCTATTTATAATAACGGGTTTTATTAAGTCAATGAGGGACAATTGATAAACACAATTGAGGTCCGACCTTGGTATTATATGACCGACCGTCCGTCGCAAACATCTGATCACATTCTAGGTATTGGGGGGCACGCACCACTAGCCTCTACGTTACGATGACGTGCCTTTGTGATATACGAGTTTTGCCAGTGACACTACGTCACGTTCGTTTAAAGCTTTGCTTTATGTATGTGTGTGTTATTGTGTGTATGTGTGTGTGAGAGAGATTGTGTCTGTGTATCTGAGGTAGCATAGGTTTCAAACCGGTTTAGATGTGGGTTTTATTGCAAAACTGAGGTGGTCGAGATGGTTCTTGGCTACACTACGGGTAGGTTTTGCCGCGGGTTGTTTTTTTTATTTCTTGTGTTATTAATAATTTACTTAATTATTATTGCACAAGTATTTTCATACTTACAACTAACTCTAAAAAAATGTGAACAAAAAAATCTCTAGACATTTTTATTGTTATATGATTCAACGTGTATGTGTATTGGCTCAGAGATGTCAATTAACATTTAATCGATCATTAAGTCACAATGTTGTATGAAAAATATCGACTAAACGACTGATTAAAAAATAATTGCCCTCCGCGTCGGGCGTATTACTTCCATAGCAATATAATCATTATTTTGCGACTATTTTAAGTAACGTTTTATACCATTAAAAGTCAAACAAGGAGACAGTAATATAGCAAGAAATTGTTGCCGCTTCTAAACACCATAGATGGTAAAACGAGTTTACAGTGACGCGGTGTTAGTGTTAGGTTTTTTAGTACTTACGTCTTTTTTTTTATTATTGAAAGTCATACAAGGAGACCGATCAGGTGGCAAGAAAAAATCGCCGCCTACAGACGACAAAGATGCTCATAAGCAACTTGTGGCTTTTTGAGATAACCAGCTACTATACACTCCAAATCGGAAAATGACAATTATAAGAATGATTATCGTAGCAAAATTTGTTGTCGCTATGAAATAATTAACAAATACAACCATCTTCTTTATAATTAGAAAGAAAAGTTAAAAAAATATATCAGTAGGTAGAGGCACAATCAGGGCACTCACGACTAGCCGAAGACACTAAAGTCCAACAATGTGATAGGTGGCAAGCCTATCGCCAACCTGGCACATATCCAATCCCGGGCAACGTTAATTTAATCAGAAAATTGAAAGTAATATGCATTTTTAATTTTTTTTATGTTGCCCGACCCGGGGATCGAACCCGGGACCTCAAGAAGTCAAGTCCGACGCCGGACCGATAAACCACAGAGGGGATAACATAATTAGATTCTAAATAATAACCGACGGACATACTTTATAAATAAATTGCTATTTTTGTATATAGGTCAAGCTACCTTTAACTTGTAAACCCTTTTTATCGGTGACCTTTTTTCAGTAAGTTATTTTTTTTAAATAAAACATTAGATTTTTATAATAGTAAACAACAAAAAACAAAAAGAAAATTGGATTTTTTCAATTTTCTAATAATAAAAAAATGTTGGTCGGGATTGGAATTGTGCCCGGTTGGCGATAGGCTTGCCACCTATCACATTGTGGGAATTAGTGTCTTCGGCT
>NJDC01058107.1:321907-337075 GCA_002245475.1 Calephelis virginiensis
GCTATTTTTGTATATAGGTCAAGCTACCTTTAACTTGTAAACCCTTTTTATCGGTGACCTATTTTCAGTAAGTTATTTTTTTAAATAAAACATTAGATTTTTATAATAGTAAACAACAAAAAACAAAAAGAAAATTGGATTTTTCCAATTTTCTAATAATAAAAAAATGTTGGTCGGGATTGGAATTGTGCCCGGTTGGCGATAGGCTTGCCACCTAACCACATTGTGGGAATTAGTGTCTTCGGCTAGTCGTGGGTGCCTTGGTTGTACCTCTGCCTACCTCTTCGGGGATATGGGCGTGAAGATACTTTTAGTAAACAAATAATGGATTTAGAATTGAAACTATGAAAACCCTAACGTTAAAAGTAAAAAGAATATTATAAAAAATCGTCTAATTTAAATCGTAATGTTTCTTTTTTACACATATGTTCACGCCAAGTTCCTTACGGGGTAAGCGTATTCCAAACCTCATGATCATTTTCAACAATCCAAAATATTATCACATGTTTATTTGCTTCAAAAAATACACATATAACTCGCATGCAAACGAGGAAAAAAAGAAGATATTTCTAAACCAGTTATGGTTTTTGGTAGTTACATACTGCAGCAGCGACTTTGAACGAAAATATTTTTATTTGAGTGTTATTTAAAATTATATAAAAATCGTAGTTATAAGATACTAGCTAATCTTTCGAACGTTGTTCTGCATTTTATGTCACCTGTGGGTATGGAATATTGATATAATTCGACCCTAATAAATTTTAATATCTTGTTGATAAGAACGCCATCTTCATTACTCAAGACCAATTACTTTGTTTCCAAGCTCTATGATTATAGTTTGTGCGCCATCTGTGATCTTTTATCGTTATCATCAATATATTTGTTTGTGTGTGTCACATGCATGGTAGTACGTGTAATGTTTTATTTTTTGAATTAATAGTCTTTATAAACATTATCATTAAAAATATTAGCGTTCTGCCCTTCTCCCATACATAAACTATAAGTGTACCAAATTTCATACTCCTCCGTCCGCGCAATTTTCGTAAAAAGGGGTTATACAGTTTTTGCTTCACGTATTAATATACAGATATGATAACAAAATAATAATGAATTTAAAAAGGTTTCGAAATAAGCTATTTAACTTTAACTTGTTGTTAAATAAAGCTTTCTATAGTGTAAACGATTTTTGCAGAAAAGTGTAATATATATATAGTCACTTTAAGTAAACTTTATACAAAATTTGGGTATGCTATATACAAGGCCCGCCTCTTATTACGTAGTATTTTATACTCTTTGAGTGCCTCTTGGAAGGTGAATGTGAATAAAAATATGTTTTATTCTATTCTAAACATTAGTAATCCAATTAACAATCACGTTTTATATAAGTCAAGGGTAACAAAACATATGCTCGTACGTTACATTGCGATGTAAGAAAAAAATAAACTTGGCCGTTTGTCTAGAGGTAAACAACATACTGATTACAGAGTGATTAATGTCGGATCCAATGTCGTCAAGATTATCCTATAAGTGATCCAAATGTAACGGAAGTGTTGATAGAAATAAATATCACTTTGGACACATTACTAATTGTTCTAGTTTTGAAGTTGTCATCTATACATATAAATATATAAAAAATCGCCTCTGTGGTCTAGCGGTTCAGGTGTTGGACTTGACTGCATGAGGTCCCGGGTTCGAATCTGTCGGGCAACAAAACGAAAATTTGGTTTTTCCAATATTCTAAATAAAAAAAAGAATGTATCTCGGGATTGGATATGTGCCCGGTTGGCGATAGGCTTGCCACCTATAACATTGTGGGGCTTAGTGTCTTCGGCTAGTCGTGGGTGCCCTGGTTGTGTCTCTGCCAACCCCTTTGGGGATATGGGCGTGAAGATACTTTTTTAAATATAAAGAAAACTAGGAAAAACAACATTTACAACCTGAAGACAAACTGAACAGGTGGATCGAAGTTCGCCGGAGCAGATATTTTATAATAATTTCATCGACGTTAAACCGTAAAGAACCGACATAGATTGCAGTAAGTTATCCAAATAAAAATTTTGTATTTTCCTGGATTCTCTTGGGAATTCACAATCAGATCAAGAATTGGTGTCAATGGAACCACGTTATGTAAGTTTTTTTGTGTACAATAAATGATTAAATAAACAAAATAATTCAGAAATTACTGAGGAATCGATTAACGGCCTTGGAGGGTAAGGTAGCCGGTAAACTTACTTTTGCTCAAAGCCTAACATCCCGGCCTCAGGTTGGCAACGTACAGTTACTACTTTTGGTGTCTCTAGGCAGCGTGAATTTTTTACCACCAGGAAATCCGTCTGCTTGTTTGCCTTCCAATATATTTAAAAAAAGTCGATCTCGAATTATTCAAAATCAGAAGTGTCACATAAAGTCACTAAAGGGTCCAAAGCGGTATCCTCTTTACTTAATCTAATAATATATCTCAATCTAATGGATTTCAAGCAATCTAGATAGCTGCGTATCCGGCGGCCTATCCTATACCTCATTCTCATATTTATCCTGTGCACAGATATATTATTGGCAAGCGATAACATAAAAATGGATCAAAATATCAATCTTGGACAGCGAGTTTTGGATTAGGGTTGATTATTAATATTGGCCGTAAGACACCTAAAAAAAAGAAAGGAGTCGAATGTATACCCTCCTCTTTGATGACCACGCGAAATGGGGATTCATTTTGTATAAGCCAGCAAACAAGCAGACGGATTTCTTGGTGGTAAGAAATTCACGCCGCCTGAACCACCAAAAGTGTTAATGGTGCGTTGCGAACCTGAGGCCTAACCTCGAGCAAAAGAAAATTTTCTAGTTTTAGTGAAAAAATATGTATTTCTGATGAATCGATTACGCATATAACAAATGTAGCGTGACTAGCCCATTATAACGTCGCAGTGTCAATTGCACAAAATTACATAAACACGACTTCCATTTCTCAATACACGCAAATCAAAAGCTTCTTACATCCAATATGAAAATATTCCAATTAGCGGAGATAAATCGTAATATAACTTACGAAACGTTTGCACATCACTATAAAAATGTATACATTGACCCATAATCTACACTAATCTGAGGGCATGGGAGTGATCCCGCCAAGACGAGCAAAGCGAAAATAAAATTAATTCTCAAAATAAATAATATTACACAGAAGAGGATTTGTTCATTTGTTTGCACTAAAACTCCAAAGCTACTGGACCGATTAGTAAAATTCCTTTATGAGAAAAAAAAACTTATGACACAGCATTGAAACTAAGCCTATTTGATAAAATAAACACCTATGCTCCATTGAAACCATAGGTTTTTTTTTATGATATTGGAAGGCAAATAAGCAGACGGATTTCCTGATGGAAAGAAATTCACTCCGCCTAGAGACACCAACGGTGGTAATGGTGCGTTGCCAACCTGATGCCGGGATGTTAGGCCTCGAGCAAAACTAAGTTTACCGGCTACCTTACCCTCCAAACCGGAACACGTCATGACGTTATGGCGACAGGAATAGGTAAGGCGGTGGTACCAATCCGGGATTCAGTAAATCTCATCAAAAGACAATAGTTTAACGCTGTGTCTAAGTAGCCGTATAAAGCACAATACAGTCCCGCCATTTTTCTAAGCATTACTGAGGGTCCTGTTAGGTTCACTTAGGTCGCTCGTAGGTGAGAGTTATTACATGTGCGTGTAATTTCGAACGCTTGTAGACAGTTTCACCACTGTTAACTTATATTTACACTGTGCTTGTGGCATACTCCAGGAAAGTAAACATGAAAACCTGAATTCTCTAGAGTAGCAACCTTCGCCATTCATAATTGATGACAATTAACATCAGAATAGGAGTAAGGTGAGGACGATGACAACGTGAACGTGACCAAACCGCTTGTATGGGCCGAGAGTATACAGATCAGAAACAAAGACTACAGCTGGAGCAAAGAGCGAATATTCAATACATACACAGCACGCTAGCATGTAGAATACAAATTAATTGTTTACCATAGTCTTGTACAGACAAAGAGACAAACACTAATAGGAAGCGTTCGTGTTTATGTCGTATTTTATTACAAGAACTACGTAATATGATAAACACGTGAGACAATCCAGCTTTACTTTTTTATCTTCTTCATAATTGACTTCTTTTTTTTATAAAAGAGGAGGCAAACGAGCAAGTGGGTCACCTAATGGAAAGTGATTATCTCCGCCCACGGACATCCGCAACACCAGGAGTATCACAGATGCGATGCCGACCTTTAAGGAATGATTTTTAAACCCCGATAGAAAAATAGTGTTGTTAAAAGTTTATGTGCGGCATTGTAACTATTGAACGGAAGGACCTATTTCGATTTTTAAAGCTGACATGATTGAGATTGTTCTAACTTACATTTTATATAGTTTTAAATGGTACTAGCTTACCCGGCGTACTTCGTATTATTTAACAGCTACTTACAATTTTTTGGGTTGAAACTTTGATTTTACCATTTTTTTCACAATATTCCTGTTTTTCTTTCCATTAAAATCCTTTTACTTACAGTAACTAACACAACAAAAAGAGTTAGAGAAATAATTCTATCCGTTCAGACGTAAAATACCCAATAACCCAATTTTATGTACAATTATTTCTTTGAATTTCAATTATACGTAAATCCTTTTCACTTAAATCGAGTGGGCTATTAGGGCGGCTTCCACATTCTAGAAATGCATTTTTTAACTTACAAGTCAGATTTAAAAAAATAGCCCTATGTTAAAATCTGACTCAAGAGGTGAATAATTGACCCAGGAACGTACAAGTCAGCCCTTAAAATATGTTTGATTAACGTTGGCAATCAAGAAAAAAACAATAAGTACATCTTTTGTCCCAAACAACACTTTGTTAGCGTGAATCAATTACTGCCGTCGATGTTTCCGCGACTTTAGGTCTTGGGGACTTTCAATAAAAAAGCTTAGTCATCCATAAAACAACGACGTCACTCTGATACCTCTAGTGTTGCAGCTGAACCTCGATAAGTAATTAAGCAGTAAGTGAAAAACTATTTGCACTTTTGCCTCCTGTATGTATTTTCACGCCCGTGTCTTCGAAGGAACAGGTAGAGGTACAACCCACGACTAGCCGAATTTAAGTCCCACAAAGTGTCAAATCTATTGCTAATCGTGCACTAGTCCAAATGCGTAAAAAGCTGTTCTTTATTAATATTTATTCCTATTTTCTACATTAAAACATTTAACATTAAAAGTATATATTAAACATAAAAAAACAGGATGACAAAAACGTTGGTCTTGAGTGAAAATGTGTATTTTAAAATCATTGCATAGTATAAAACAAAGTCGCTTCCTTTGTCCCTATGTCCCGTTGTATACTTAAAGTATCTTCACGCCCATATCCCCGAAGTGGTAGGCAGAGGTACAACCAAGGCACCCACGACTAGCCGAAGACACAAAGTCCCACAATGTGATAGGTGGTAAGCCTATCGCCAACCGGGCACATTTCCAATCCCGACCAACATTTTTTTTTATTAGAAAATTTTATTAGAAAGTTGTATGCTTAAATATTTAAAAGTACGTGACGGATTTTGATGCAATTTTTTTTTAAATAGATAAAGTGATTGAAGATGAAGGTTTAAACGTATATTTTATACCCGTGCGTAGCCGAAGCGGGCCGATAGTTTTCTTATAAAAATAACGTTGTCCAGGATTGGATATGTGCTCGTTTGGTGGTTGGATATCACACTGTAGGACTCAGTGTCTTCAGCTAGCCGTGGGTTGTGTCTTTGCCTACCTCTTTGGGAATATGTGCATGAAGATATTTAAAAAACACATTTTGATAATCGAACCCGAAACCTCGTGCAATTAACGAAACTGGACCACTAGACCACAGAGGCGATAAAATTAGATTCACTAATTGAAAAAAAACGTAATTGTCAAATGTGATGTGGCGAACGTGCGCCAGTGTGAAATAATCGTACCTACTAACGGCTAACCGTAAAATGCGAATGAACTTAACGGTTGTTAGCAGCGGTCACTTTATTTTTTAATTATATACAGTAACATACATGAGTTAACAATACATATATTTTGCTTTGTTGCGTAACAATTTAATTTAATTCCTTTTTTTATAAGAAATTTTTTTAAGATACACAAAACCTATCACATTGTGGAACTAATTGGGTTGGCGATAGGTTTATCACCTACCTATCACATTCTGGGGCTAACGGTCTAAGATCCGAACTTAGGTCGACTTTCGCCGAGCTCATAACAGGATAAAACATATCACTACATAGTATAAAATAAAATCGCTTCCTCTGTCCCTATGTCCCTTTGTATGCTTATATCTTTAAAACGACGCAACGGATTTTGATGCGATTTTTTTTTATAGATAAAGTGATTGAAGAGGAAGGTTTATATGTATATTTTATACCCATGCGAAGCCAGGGCGGGCCGCTAGTCTACAATATAAAAATGAATTGCTAAACGTGTTGGTAAGCGCATAACTTCCGAACGACTGAACTGATTTGGCTAATTCTTTTCTGTTGTGTTAGTAATTGTTAGAAGAAGATTCTTATGAAAAGAAAAACCGGGTAAGTTGCAGAAAAAAGGTGAAAAAAGAATACTTTATTTTATAAAAACTGAACGGTAGGAACGAAGTTCGGCAGGACAGCTAGTTTTATAATAATTATATTATATTAAAAATGAGTATGAATCTATCATATTTGGTATATCAGAAATCATATTAAAATAGGTTGCCTAAAAAATCCTGGACCTCTACAAACCAGAGCACCAGCAGTGATAGGTGGCAAACCTATCGCCAATTGGGCTCTTATCAAATCTTGAGTCATGTTGTTTTTATTAAAAAATTAAAATTGAATTTTGTTTGGCCCGACGCGGAAATCGAACTCGAGACTACTTGTAGTCAACGCTAACATCAGACCACTAGACCACAGACGCGATTCTTTACAAATTAAATATTCTTAGCGAGTTTTCTGGCGCCTTGCCTTTAAGCTTAAACACGACCGTGGCGACCACTTATATGTATAAAGGCAAAATTAGGCAGGTTGTAGGTAGGTACTAATCTGATCGAATCATAGAGCTCTCCCTTTTGGTTTTATTACAAAAAAAATCCCAACATAGTATGTAAAACAAAATCGCTTTACGCAGTCTATCCATACTCCATAATATGTATATTTACCAAACGCAACCGATTTTGATAAGATTTTTTAATAGATAGAGTGATTAAAGAGGAAGGTTTAAATATATAACAACATAGACATTTGTCCACTCGTGCGAAGCCGGGACGGGCTGCTAGTTAATTTTAAAGTTAGATGACAGAGACATATTGGTATCAGAGACAGAGACACATTGCTTGTATTAGATAACCGGGTTAAAAAAACATAATGAAAGGCTTTACATAGCTTTGAATGTGGGTCGTTTTTGTCATGTCGAGTTACAGGTTTGCAGTAACATTAGAACATTGCCCTATTACGGTCACTGCTACGGGTTTTTATGTTCTCATCTGTGGCTATTTATACATCTTTTGCACACAATCTGTACATATGGTTGAAGTGGTGAGAAGTCTATCGTTACAATTGTCTGTGTTGTCTGGTGATGACATCGACAAACGGGTACAATTAATAACCTATATACAGATAAGGCCTTCTAGAGTTTTGTGGCTAAGATATCTTTGGTAATTACTGAAAAAGTTAGCGATGGTAGTCTATGTTCGCCTTTTACGAGCTGTCTAGCAGGAAAGCAGAAAGTATATTCTGCAAAGGATCCCGGACCGACACGGTTAATATAGCCGGTAAATGAGGTACGGGTTGAATCAGCTGGTCGAGCAACGCACAACGTATTTTTGTAATCTTAATATGCATGTTTCTTGTGTTTGTCACTGAAATCCTAGACGACTGGATTGATTTTGATGAATTTTTTGTGTGTGTTCAAGGGGATTTAAGAATGGTTTAGATTCACAATTTGGTCCATTGGAAAATGTTTTTTTATTATTTTTTTTGTAAGTAGTCGTTGATTTTGAAATGTTTTACATTGGGTCCGCAAGACTGCGTTTATCGAAGCATTAATTTCAAACGATTCGAAGTTTGGTGGGTCAGCTAGTTTTCTTATATAAAAACAAATTTCCAGGCGTTGTTTTTATGCACGGTTGGAGATAGGTTCGCCACCTATAACATTATGGGAGAAACTAGTAACTTCGGCTAATAGTGGATGCCCTGGTTACACCTTTACCTACTACTTTTAAATATGCGCGATAATTTAGTAAGTACAAATACGACAATATAAAACATTTCCATCTGACTCAAATACTTATTATCACTAAAGACATATAAGGTAACATCAATTAATAAAATACTTATTGAATGAATTCGATTCTGGACTCGAGAGCCGTTGACATGACGTATCGACTTAACCTTAAAAATAATCATATTAAAACGAGTGACGCGATTCTTTAATACGATTAAGCTCAAACATGGTGGCAATTCTGCTGCCAAAATTAAACTTATTTTATACTTCTATCTCCTTTCAACGCAAGTCATAGAAAGAGAGAAAACACATTTAGAGCTGTCAAATCAGTTAGCATGCGACATTTCTACAGACGATTAGGCCCGTCATATACATTCGAATTATCGTTACAGATTTCCGTTTCGAAAAAAATAACAAATCTAAACCAATCTATAGAAGCTCCACACTCACTCACTCACTCCCTCATTCACACATACACACACACACACAAGTCAGCATTTTTTCAGTATTTACGAAATTTGAATTAATTTGAACATATTATGTGTAATGTGGTGGATCTTAATCTAAACTTCGGAATACTTTATTAAAAACCTCGGCATTTCATACATTATGTTTAGAACTTTTAATTTATTTATTTCTTTGGAAAAACATACACCTAATATAAGTTTAGACGATATCTTTATCAATTTTCTCGACACATTTCATTAATTCGAGAACGTTTACATGTGTGTTTCATTAAAACGTCATAACGACTAAACTGTTTTTAATGGACTTTAGCTTAGAAAAAGATTAGACATAAGTACAGCGCGTTCCAGTAACCTATAGATCCCATTTTCTTTTAGATATCTATAATAAGTACAGCTACGTTTTTACAGTAAAATTGTACAAGAGCTGTGTATATTTGTTGAAGATATAAATAATATAATATGTATCTAAGGAAAACATCTAGTCTGCAATAATTGGTGTGTTAGATCTAGAATCTAAGCTATATTTTATACAAATTAGTCAAGTATGAGCAGTGGCATTTCAGATTGAAAGAAAATTTTTAATTCTATACACACGAAGCGAGTAAAGATTACAAAAAGTATATTAAATTGTAAAGAAAAGTCTGATATATACACGCTCATGGCTTCAAGTCATATATGCGGAGGTCAAGTAGCTAAACGGCCAAGTACTAGAATGTGCTAAACACACGTAATGAAAAAAATAAACACATTTTGTTAATGTACAAATGTTATACATATTTGAACGATTTCACAATAGTAATCTTGCTCACGATATTACCATAGATATCTCAAAATTTACACATTAAGAGTTTTATTTATAGGTAATCTACAGATATAACCTATTAATATCATGATTGCGAAAGTTTGTTTGTTTGTTTGTTACTCCTTAACGCAAAAACTGCTGAGCAGATTTTCATGAAATTTTGTACACACATAGAGGGTAACTTGGGTTACCAAGTAGGAAAAATGTTCCTGTAGGCAGAGGCACAACCAGGACAACCGAACACGTATACAATCTCAAGCAACATTTTTTTAAGCAAATTGGAAAAAACATTTTCTCTTTTTGTTGCCCGACCCGGGCATGGACTTCAAGAAGTCAAGTCCAACACCTTAACCGCTAGACCATGGAGCCGACTAAAGAGCAAGTTGTTGAAAAATCTAAATTATTATTACAAAAGTGAGATTTGTAAATTTATTCAGAGGTTTAATTAATAACAAAGTATTTATTCCTTAATGTAGCACGAATAAGTTTTGTTGCATGACGAACACATGAGAACATCGGGCTTAGGTGGAGAAGTTTTGCTCGTTAAATGGCGCGGTACGAAATTGGCACAATGCCGTTATAACATAGTATACACTGGTACAACTTTGGCCCCATTTTTTATAATCAACAAATGTAGCGCAAATGGTCATCGATCTTCGTTTTGTTTAGCCTCACTTAGACACTACTAAGTAATAACCTTCAGATACAGGAAAATCAATGGCTACTTACTACACGTCTAACTCCACCAACTAACTGCAAGGCAAGGGTTCGATTTTCGACGGGAGCAGGCATTTGTGTGACGAGCATTGATGTCTGCATTTTTGACTCATGGTGTTTATTAAATTTATTCCGGTACATTTATAAATAAACACCCATAACACAAGCATATAACATGCTAACTTTAGGATTCGATTCAATTTGCGTAATTTGTCCTGGGATATTTACAGATAGACATACACACATCGATACGTCAAACTTATAACATGAGCGATGTTAAGTTTTAATTTTTCCATCGGCGACTAAAAAGGAATTATCGAAATCTGACTAGTCTGTATAAAGATAACCATGGTCAAAATAAAAAAACAAATAAACACGTCGAATTGAGATTAAAAACACCTTAAAATGGGTTTTGGGTCAAACACCAACACTAATCGAGATGCTAGGCCGAATGTGCAAGTCTCCTTTGTCTAGTGTAATAAAAGTAAAAAAAAGTAATAAAACTGTATTGTATTTGTTGTTTACACCGATTTCCATTATACCATAACTGATGAAATTATAGGCTATACACGATACAATTACCTCCGTTTTAATTGAAATAACAAAGAAATCCGTATAAAAAGTTATTTACGATCGCATAATTAAAAGTGATTACAATAGATAATACGATCCGGTAATATCGATACGCTTACTCTCGTAGAGACAGTTTAAAAATTGCAACTAAAGTGATAGAAATTGTTTGTACCAATAGTGAAATATCTAACCACGGTCGCTAGCTTCTGGTAGTTATTTCTAAACATTGTTTTTTAAATATGAGTAACGCTTTGTTATCTTTGGGCAAACCACGAATAGTTTATAGGAACAGGCCATTAATAAGTAGCTGTGACTTAATCGTAACAGCTAACATTTCAAACAATTTATCGACAATTCGACCAATCGGACGACATTCCTATGGTCGAGGTCGGCGAAACAAAATATATCCGTTGGATGAATGATTGTGAGCTTAATTCCGGGGTTTCATTTATAAACGCGCGAAGGCCATTTTGACAGATGTCAAAATTCATACAGATAATGAGGAGAAGTCTTTTAAATTTATATGTATATTTAACCTGTACACCAGCGCTTAATAAGATGCCTGGAATATAGACAGGTAATCATTCTTACCACGGACCGTCATGACGAGGGGCAACTATTTTTTGTTAGTATGGTTTGCCTTCCACTCATAACGAAAATATAAATTCTAGCATTACATGGTTACATTCGCTTTATAATAAGCTAGTTGTTTACTCTCGACTTCGTCAGCGCATAAAAATTACGATTTACATACAAAACTTTCATCCCCTATTAAAGTCCTTTGGGTGTAATTTATGAAAAAAATGTAGACCATGTTTTATTTCAGGTCTGTAACTGAATGAAACCAAAACTTATTTTATTAAAATCCGTCCAGTGGTTTAGTCGTAAAAGCGTAACAGACAGACTTTCGCATTTATAATATTAGGTATGGATACGAAAATCTGTCTGACTGTATGTTACGCGTTCAAGATTAAACTGCTAGACGGATTTTGATGAAATTTAATATAGTTGAAAACCATAGTTCACACATACACTTATCTTTTTTTAAAAAAAATCACTAAACTGAGATATGAAATTTAGTATTAAGAATCTACTCAAATATTTGTACGTATTTTTAATGTTATTGTTTAGTTTCAGTTTTTTAATGCTATGTTTTATTACTATTATATTATAAATGTATTAATATTGTAATTAGGTATAATCCTTTTGTGACGATATTCAAGTCTGGTTTTTGTATCGAAATTAAGCAAGATTTGACTTAGACTTTGAATTTGTTCTTTGAATTTAATTTACTTAAATACTTCATAATTAATGTAACTTTTTTCAACGTAACGTAATGTAGCCCATTAGTCGAAATTCGACCATTATAAATTTTAATATCTTGTTGATAAAAACGCCATCTTCATTTGAGTGGCTAGCGTGCACATCGATCATCCGCGAGGCTTGGGTTCGATTCCCGACGGGGGCAGACATTTGTGTGACGAACATTTAGATGTCTGCATCTCCGGGTCTGGGTGTTTATTAAATGTATTCTGGTATCTATTTAAGAATTTCTATGTATTAGAATCGTTGACTAACACCCATAACACAAGCATATAATTTGCTTACTTTGGGGCTAGATTCCATTTGTGTACCTTATCCACAGACATTTATTCATTTTTTATTTATTTGTTTCCAAACTTTGTAGGGCACCATCTGTGATCTTTTATCGTTATCATCAATATATTTGTTTGTGGGTGTCAAATGCATGGTAGTGTGGGTAATGTTTTATTTATTTATTTAATGTACTTTATAAGCATTTTTATTGACAAATATTAGCGTTCTGCACTTCTCCTACACATAAACTACAATTTTCGTAAAAAGGGGTCAAAGTTTTGGCATCATGTATTAATATATGGATTACTGTTATTATTGACTTTATTCTAAGCTGTTGAGGTAGTGGATATTCAACCATTATAAATTAATGTTTATAAAAAATATATAGGTCACCGCAAAACGCTTAGTCAAAAAGAACTACATCAACTACAAGTGTTTGCACTGCGGAATGTCCAATGCTTTACATCGGTGGAGTTATTTGAAAGGTCGATAGTGCAGTGTCAGCGGCTCCCCGACAACATCATCCTCGGGTTACGTGTTGCTAGAAACATGTTTCGTATAACATTTCAAAGCGCAGCGTCTTGCGTAACTTCCGACCAATATGTTATTTATGTTTTTCCTTTATTTTTATTGACATTTTCATGTCAACAACAACAAAAATAAGTTTTTAAAGGGAAAATCGGACTCAGAATGAGGGGTAAATGGAAAAGATCCTGCCTAACGTAATCGGTCCTTTATAAACAAATATCACCATCCTCATTTTTTAGGTCCATGCCTGTATAGTTTCTATTTTAATTTCAAATGACGTTAGTCTTAAAAAGAGTGAATAATTATTTGGACTATGTTTAAGTATATGTTATAAAATAGCAAAAGAACATGGTCATTACATTCTTTCGGATTCATCACTCATTAATAAAGTGTTCAGTAAACCAGCACTTGAATAAATAACAATAAAAAACATCCCGAGACAAATAACGTTAATTGAATCTAATCCCAAAAGTAAGCAAAATACATGCTTGTGTTATGGGTGTTATTCAACCATACTTATTTATAGACACTAATGGTCGCCCGTTGGTCGAAATTCGACCATAATAAATTTTAATAACTACCTTGTTGATAAGAACGCCATTTTCATTTCTCAAGACCAACTACTACGTTCCAAACTTTTGAGTACGCCATCTGGGATCTTTTATCATCAATACATTTGTTTATGTGTGTCAAATGCATGTTAGGGTGGGTAATGTTTTATTTATCGATTTAATGTACTTTATAAGCATTATTATTGAAAAATATTATCGTTCTGCACTTCTCCTACACATAAACTATAAGTGTTCCAAATTTTATGCTCCTCCGTCACCGCAATTTTCGTAAAAAGGGGTCCAAAGTTTTGACATCACGTATTAATATATAGATACATAAACGGATATTGCAATAAAATTTATAAATATCCCGATTCAAAAATGTCGGGAACCGAACTCGTGGCTCGGGGTTAGAGTGGCCCTGGGCGTGTACGATAACCCCTTGACCAACGAGGTAGTCAAGAGTAATAGTACAGTTTAGATCTTACTCAGTTATTTGTCATGATTATCCTTTGCCCATCACTAAAAATGTCTAAGTGACATTGATCACGTTCCGTCTAACGGTATTAAATAAAATTCGCTGTTTATCACGATACAATGTACCAAATCACGTCTTTATTGAATCATACGGTTACTTATCTTTTGAGTATAATGTATTCGTTTATACATGGATTTTGTATATCGATAAGATTGTGGTATGAGGAAAAAGAGAAAATTCGAAGAAATATCACTTGTTTGAATCTAGATATAAGCATGATTAAAATTATTGGAAAGATTACTAATACTTTCAAATCGTTCAATTTTATTATATCACTAGTTTATTACTTTCCATCGAAAAAATAATCATAAAATTAACGAATGTTTAGTAACCATCAACAAAACCCATTTGTTACAGAGCTACGAACCATCTCGACCTATCAGCTTTCAGAGAAAGAATTCTAAACATCCTAATCATAATCCAATGTTAATCATCGAAATGGGTCGATTCGTTCAGGAGTTTTGATCCTAGAGAGTAAAGACGGACATTCATAAACACGTGAATTATTAATAAACTTATTAGCACTCACTTTTACCATCGGAGGTTAAAAACGAAGGAATAGGCAACGTTTTTTATCAGACCACGCGTAACTTTCCACAGCGTAACCATGGTTCTGACATATATTTTTTGTTTATCCCTAAATCCCCAAGGGGACCAATTTAAATTTTACGGCCATTGGTCAAGCGCTTTTGGAGTTATAGTTAACAAAACGTATTTGAATATATACTTGCTATCGTCGGCATTTGGTGGAATTCAATTGTACACACACTTTTTCGTAGTAAAACACTTGTACTCATTCACTATACACTTTATTCAACACTTTACGCTGCTCTTCAGCCAAACGGTTTCACTTTTTACACCATCATCAGGGCTTTGAAACTAAAGATAAAAAAAATAGTTTCAAAGCCCTGATGATGCTGTAAAAAGTGAAACCGGTTGGCTGAAGAGTAGCGTAAAGTGTTGAATAAAGTGTATAGTGGATGAGTACAAGTTTTTTACTACGAAAAAGTGTGTATAAAACGTACTTGATTACTTATGGACAATTTCAATTACTCATCTAAGATAAGAGATAGGGCTACTTTAGAGGCAGCTAAGATGTTCTCAGTTGGTCTGAAAAAAAATTTTCATGAT
>NJDC01058107.1:344002-359635 GCA_002245475.1 Calephelis virginiensis
CACACACACACACACACACACACACACACATTCACACACACACACACACACACACACAATCAAAAAAACTTTATTCACGTGAACCATACAAGTGGTACTTGTGCGCGTCGACATTTTTATAAACTATCACCGGACCGGAAACGCGGCCTCACACTGAGAAGATCCGGCGAAAGAAACTCAGCGGGCTTGTCTTTTTTCAATATTAACACACTAGCACACACGCGCACGCACACTCATACATACGAAAGCACACATGAACGCATACACACAAAAAACGAAAGCACACAGGCACACATGCACATCTAAGCGCAAACGAGCGATTCCAATTACATCCAACAGGGAGAGTTCTCTGAATATCAGGATCCTGATTTCGGCATCAAATCACGATACAAGCTGTGATCTTTTATTACAATTTGTAAATGCGCCAAAACACATGCAGCAATATTTTATTAGAATATTGCTTCATTTTTTAACGGAGTTCAAAAAAACGAGTAGGTTCTCAATTCGGCCGGTATATAATTTTTTTATACACCGGTTTCTCCGTGGTTTCTGAACCGATGTACGTAATTCTTTTTTTATTTGATGCGAAATAGTTTCGAATTGTTCCCATAAAAATTTGATTCAGGTAGGCACATTAGTTTTTATTTTACGAGCATTTTTACCCATTTTCACCTATCCCGATATTTATTCTTATTAAGATTGATCATATCAGCAATAAACTAAAAAGTATTAAATAAAAATAACTACGTTAATTAAAACCGACTTCAAAACTAAAAAGTAAAAAATAATATTAAAGATATACTACCTATAACTAATAGGTGTTATTTACTAATAGTTTTGAAGTAATTAATTTTACTTTTCAGTTTTAAAGTCGGTTTTAATTAACGTAGTTATTTTTATTTTGTATAAGTGTAGCTGTATTTTATCAACCGTTCCACTTCAGATGTGGTCCCATTTCCACAAAGTCTGGATTTAATAATGGAATCTCGAGAAATCGAGGAAAACACCTTTTTTGTATAAGTAGGTAAGTAAATAAGTATCTTCACGTCCCTATTCCTCAAGAAGTAGGCAGAGGCACAATCAGGGCACCCATGACTTTTTTTTTATGTAAAAAAATTAAAAAAATAAAAAAATACCCATGACTAGCCGACGACACTAAGTCCTGAGAACGTGTAGTTCTCTTAATAGTCTGTGGTCCCGAGTGTAAGTAGGCGACTTACTTTAGTGAAATCAATGTCGGTTACTTAGGGTTTAACTGAGCTAAAATTACTTAAAAAAAGTATCTTCACGCCCATATCCCCGCGACCTCATGCAGTCAAGTCCAATAACTGAACCGATAGACCACAGAGGCGAATTTTGAATCAGATTTACAATATTTTTCTTCTATTTTAATATTAATGTAGCCGGGGGCAAGATTACAAAAAAATGTACAATTTTAGATAAACTGCTGCCACCGTTGCCTATCCCGTGGGATGTTTAACGAAAAGTACTTTCAATATGGAAGCGTCATAATCCAATAAAAAATATAAGTTTCGCTTGTAAGTAAATGTCGCACATCTTTGGGGACTTTTCGGTAAGCTGATATTCCAATTCGCATTTAGGATTCATATTTTTTATTGTATGAGAAGCCCCGAGGTGGAAATAGAAACGAAGCTACTACAATCCAGAGGGGATTAAGAAATGTAAAAGAAACTGAAGGTGAAGGAATAAATAAATGACTGTCTCCACTCTCCCCATTCGAAAAGGATTGAGGTGTAAAGAGGGGACTCTTGGGTAAATGTTTGGGGTGTTAACAAGGGAAAATCTGAATTCTAAACCTTTTCGCGACATTTTTTGTTTACAACGATGATGTGTTAGTATGGTTCAATATATGGGTAATTGTATGTATGTACCCCATTGTATGGGGTAAATCCCAACTTTGTGACGCGGTAGAGTTGTTCTTATTCTTTCCGCTATAACGTCATTGTTTTGTTTGGTCGAGATGAGGGAAAATTATTACAAAAAAAAAGTATCTTCACGCCCATATCCCCGAAGGGGTAGGCAGAGGCACAACCAGGGTACCCACGACTAGCCGAAGACACTAAGTCCCACAATGTGATAGGTGGCAAGCCTATCGCCAACCGGTCACACATCCAATCCCGAGGAACGTTTTTTTTTATTAGAAAATTGGAAATACCGCATTTTCTTTTTGTTGCCTGACCTCATGAAGTCTAGTCCAACACCCGGACCGATAGACTACAGAGGCGATCATAATATAACCTCTCGTCTATAACCCTCTAAATGGAAACTACCCCTACTTGTATCTGGAGCCGGTTTTACAAACAGGAGTTAGATAAGGCGATTATTTGAAAAATAGGGCATTTCTCTGAACTTACAGGAATTATGTAGTAAATGTTTATATAGTAAGATTTTATACATTTAAGTTACGTTGTGCCAAATTTTGTGAAAATCGGTTTAGCAGTTTTTGCGTGACGGAGTAACATACAAACTTTCGGTTTATAATATACTAGCAGCCCGTCCCGGCTTCGCACGGGTATATAATATACATATATAAACCTTCTTCTTTAAGCATTATATCTAATAAAAAAACCGCATCAAATACCGTTGCCTAGTTTGAATGATTTAAGGACAAAGAGACATAAGGTCCGAAAACGCGACTTTGTTTTATACTATGTTGTGAAAAATATAATAACTAATTTAGACGTTTCTGATTAAAAACATTTTTCTTGAATTTTCTGATTTATATAAATTCTAAGAAAAGCACAATACATAACGCTGCGCAACAAAAGTCGCAGGTATAGACGAGTCCTGTCTACAAATGGCCTTATTGCCTAGTAATCCATTTATTTAGAATTCAGCCCAATCATTTCGCCCCAGTTCGGTTGGTTTAAGCATGTGATTGATGATAACCATATTGCCATGTGTTTGGTCGCGTCATGCGTTATCTATACTAACCTTAAAAATGAGAAAGTGTCTGTTTGTATGTCTGTCGTTCAGATCGCAACGGAGTAATGGTGTGGTACAATTTTTTTTATTTATTTATTTATTTTAAAATTCATGTACTATAGTGTACAAAGGTGGACTTAATGCCGCATGGTCTCTACCAGTCAACCTAATTTTATTTGAAAGAATTAAATGGGGTGCAAAGAAAAAAATCATTAACTAAATATTTGCAAACACATTTAAACCTAATATTAGGTAGCATAATAAATACATAACAACACATATATACCAAAAAAAAAATACTTAGCATAATATATCAAAACATTACACGAAAAATACGTATTCTATAAACATAGTCATTCTACATAAGATAATCTCTCTTGGTTGTAAGAGACAACCATAATATACACTACAGATGATTTCGTCGATGTCTTTTGGCCGGAATATAATTGTACAAGTCTATCGGATCCTCCGGACCGAAACATGACTGTCCTTGCCATAATGCCAGGAAAAGGACAGACGGTGATATGAACCCGGGGAAGTTGCTATCACTGTACTACAAGCGGTCTAATTAGTTTTATTTTATTAACCTGTTTAACTTGTGGTCTTCTAACGACCTGTTTGGCAGGAAGAAAGATGGTCGATTCTACCCAATAGACACGGACAAACCCAGGAAAAAACTAATTCGCGGTATCCCGATGCCTTATCGGATTTCCGCGGGAGAACAGAATAATTTCTATATGCGAACATAGCCGCGGGAAACATCTAGTCTTATATAAAGAAATTTCGTTTTGCCCATCATCTATTATCATTATATAGATATGTATACATTTTTATCATACATATCGTTTTGTCCTTTACTATGTACTATTAACGTCAATCTCCTTTTGTCTACACACTTGTATGTAATCCTTCTGTGTCTGTGTTTATCGTTTAACTCCTCATAAACGGCTTGAATTATTTTGTTTTAGTTTTGTATATAGAAAAACCAATATTATAAGAGTAAATGCTTGACTTTTTGTTTGTTTGAAGCGAATAGGCTCCGAAACTACAGGACCAATTTCAAAAATTCTTTCACCTTTAGAATGCTACGTTATTCCTGAGTGACATAGGCTTTGTTCCATCAAAATCGGTAAAGTAGAAAACAAGTAACACAGGCGAAGCTGCGAGAAACGGCTAATAATATTATAAATGCCACAGTCTGTTGCTTTGTCACAGCTAAAACGAATAACCGATTTTGATTATTTTCATATGTATGTAGCTAAAGATCCGAGTTCAAATCAAAGCTAATTTTACTTAGTTTTTAAAGGACTTTAAAGGAGATAAAAGTTTGTCTGAAAATCGTAAATATTATACGCTGACGAATTCGCGGGAAAACAGCTAGTATTGTATATTTGGATTTGTACCTGGGTGGTTTGAAAACACAATTGACCCTAACACCGGTAGGTGGCGCTGATATCGGTATATTGCTAATTGAAGGCGGTGCGAAATTCTCCGGTTGACTTATTATCCGTACATAAAAGGAAACTACTAAAAATTGAGCTTCGTCTTGAAAGAGGATATAAAATTTAGCAATTTCTTCTTGGAAGATTCATGAGACCGGGCAAAGTGGAGAAGGAAGATAAAGAAAGCGGTATCTTGCTCTCCTCGGGATTAACGATAATGATGATAAAACAAAACAGTTTTTTTATGACATTGGAAGGTAAACAAGAAGGCGGATTTCCTGATGGTAAGAAATTTACGCCACCTAGAGAAATTACAGATTGTAATGGTGCTTTGTCAACCTGAGGATGGCATCTTAGGCCTCGAGCAAAAGTAAGTTTAACGGTTACCTAACCTTTTAACCAGAACACGCGAATGGCAAGCACTAATTTTATGGAGGCAGGCATAGACAAGGCGGTGGTACCAATCCAAGCGAATCGCTGCGAAACTCTACCACCATGTAACCATGTTTTATAGTAGTTTGTGATCGATCTCAAAAACTACTAAACGGATTTTACAAAGGATATTAAAATACTTTCACAATTAGCTACTGCATTAACGAACAGTTGTATGAGGTTACGAACGATCGCGTGGGTACATTTTATAAAATCATTAGAGCTAGAATGTATAAAATTCTAATATCGTACATGAAATCGCCATTGTACTTTAAGTTACTCTAAATGGCTTGACCTATTTTGGCGAAACTTTGATGAACGTTTTATATAATAGCGTCCCCGAAGGTCTTTAAATATATTTGATTGGGCCAAAGCATATTACTGTTATTAGCTTCTACCGCTTTACACACTGACATTTAAAAATAATACAAGCACGAAACTGATGAAACGTCGAAATATTATTTTTGGTGATAACACTACCTCATTAATAGGGGGATTAGCACACGCGCCTAACTTCAGCAACAAACTCGGGTTTGATTCCCGACGGGGACATATATCTGTGTGACGAATATAATGTCTGTATCAGGGTACTAGTATAAAATTTTGTATCTTCGGAGTTAAATCAACTCGTGTTATTCGTTAAACTATATTTTTATACTTACTTAATACGGCGAACAATCAAACGGCTTATCTGATAGTTAAGACAACCGTGGACTACAGACACCACAGATGTTATGGGTGCATCGCTGTCCTGTATCTGATGTGTAAGAAGTCTGTAAAACTCGAATCGCTACGCATCGAAACATGACGTTGTCATTTTGGTGGGAAATCTACCACCAGTGCTCTTGTAGCAGTGATCCATGTAACCTATGCTTGTCTCTTATGAGCTGTCTGGGAGGGAACTAAGTAGTAACTTCGGCCAATCGTGGCCTGGTTGTACCTCTGCATACCTCTCCAGGGATCCGGGCGTGAAGACTTCCTTAAAAAAATCTGGGCAAAAGTAGCAAGAGGATGCTAATAACATCTCTTTGTAACGAGCTCACATATCTGCTCTGCAACATTAATTACATTGGAATTTGTTAAACGAATAAATTGTGTTTCAATTTAATTTTTACCTATCGTTGTATTGCAAATACGGTAATATGAAACGCTGATTATGTATCGAAGAACAAGAAAAAAAACAGATTTAATTGTTTCGTCGGTTTGTAACCGCTTGGGAATTATGCTAGGGTGGTTTAAGTCTCCGAAACCAGCGTAATTGTATGAATAACGGACATAGAATAAACTAGGCAAGTTCCGTAGGAATTAGGGATGTAAAGTAGGTAATTTTATCGGAACCGAATTCGAAACCGGAGTTTTTAGTTTTAATTTATGGGAGTCGGAACCTGAGTAAGCGTCAAAGTCTGAGGCAGTGTTAGAAGTGGTGGCAGCGGCTAATTAAAATACAGGAATTTTAGTGATTAGACATTGAAAATAATTAAAATATTTCCAATTACAGTTGGAAAATTATTTAATCCCAAAAGTGATATACTAGTACTATTCGGAAGAATTTTCTCGACGCGATATGCGTAACGATTGATGGAAGCTGTTGCCGTTACATACTATACTTCGACCTCCGATTAAAACCTGTGAGTCAAAAATGTCGGAGCCGACACCCGAACCGAAAGTGTGATACCAATCGGAAGTTCTGACTTGTCAGTTGTCGGAATCGGAGTCGAAGCTCCGTACATCCCTAGTTTGAAATGATAACAATTGGCACTCGATTACGTTTGTTTGTTTGACCTGACGTGTATATACTTGGTTACTTTGTATTATTATAATTTAGCTAGCTTTAGTATAATGAGATATTATTATTTAGGTGGCGCGGCCGGTGTAAGTAATATTATACACTAGCTTCCACCCGCGACTTCGTCTACGTGGAATAATTACTTTGGGCTAAGGCTAACCTTAACCCGCGATTTCATTTATATAGGTGTTTAAGTACTGGGCCGTTTGGGTAAAAAATAATATGTTTATAAAACACCTTCGCTCATAATGCATAGGTAAATTGAGAACTATTAGCTATAAGCTAACCAAATTCAGCATAAATTGGTTATAGTGAGCTAATCTTAAAAGATAGACATCGCTGTCGCGGATTTTTTTAGAACATTTAAAAGGGAAAATTGCCGTGATGCCATGATTTTTATGAAATTTTATTCGTTTACTCTGCGCTCGCAGCGGAATCTCTCAATAGGAAAAAATAATACGACTTTGAATCATTCTTCATTGGTGCTCCGCTCCTATTTGTTTTAGCGTGATGATATATATTATATAGCATATAGCCTTGAAGGAAACTTTGTTTCCATCTTCCGATTAAAATTAAATTTGGATTAAATCTACGGTCCAGATAGACGTAAACCAATATTAACAAAAAGTATTTACAACTGTCTAGAACCTAAAACTAGAACTTTAAAATATCCGAAATCAGATCTCAGTATTTCTTCGAATAAAAAAATTAGGGTAGGTACAGCATAAATCAAAACCCTTTAAAGCATTGTCAACACTTCGGAACCAATCTCTCGGGAGCCGGAAAATGGATACTGACGGATGGTTTCCGATTGCAATCTATCCATCCATCGGGACCAGAATAGTCTTTCATGGAGCGGGATAATCAGATTTTGTAACGACATATTATTTGGCAACAGACCGTGTTAAGGCAGTAAATAATTCCAACAATATCGATCAGTAAAATTTATATTCAATCTAGGCAGAATTTCCTAGTTGTTTTTATAAAAATATCTGAGCTACACTTTCTGCCGCCGTCAGAGATGTCAATTATCTTTTAATCAGTTATTAAGTCGTAATTTTTTATAGAAAGTTTTGACTTAATAAGATTTGATTAAATGCAAATTTTTGTCTCTGTGTGCGGCAGTAAATGGTAGATTAAATGTTAACTGTCATCTTTGAGTACGGCCGTGAAAGCAATAATTTTATTATTAGGTTTTCATAGATACTATTATATTGGTAAAGGTTGTCAACCTGTTTTTTTTTAGAAAAAGACAAGTTCCAGGTAATGTTAAAATTAAAAGGAAACTAAAACCACTAAATCATATAACAGAAACGTTAATCAAGATTTAATCAATAATTAAGTCACAATTTTGTATGGAAAATGTCGACTTAACGAATGATTAAAAAATAATTAGCATCTGTGTAAGCGGTCGATAAATATGTGTTGTTAGGTATAACTAGAAAAGTGCTGAACTAATCGCTATAAAAATTTATATAGCACCAGCTTGAAATAATACTTTAATCAATAAAAAAATATAGTAAAAAAATACGTGATCTATATTACGAACATATTTATTACGAAATAACAACTTCCTCCGTTTTTACGTTGATTGAATACTGTTGCATACATTACTGCTAATATTATAAAGTATCTTCACGCCCATATCCCCAAAGATCTAGGTAGTCTAAGTCCCACAATGTGATAGGTGGCAAGCCTATCGCACACCGGGCACATATCCAATCCCAGGCAACGTTAATTTCATTAGAACCGCTAGACCACAGAGGCGATAATATAAATATCCACTTATGTATACTCGTGTAAGTGACACGAGAAAATCCTCAACCAATCATCACGAAACTTTGTACACATATTCTTAGAGGTTTTGAAACTACCATAGGATATTTTTTCACTTAAATGCGAAAGAAAAGGCAAAAGCTAGTGTAGTTAAAAAGATACACCCCACATAAACATCGCTTGCAATCGTATAAGAAGTCCTACACAAATCAGAGAAAACAAAAGCATCATATTTTCTCCTCAAGGTCACTGTGAAGATCTATTTCCAACACGTTCCGAATGTGCCACAGACGATTTAAAACTTCCCGAGCATCAGAGGAAACGAATGTTTTTGACATTGACAAAAGATTTCTCCTCAAAGTCGAATCTTTGAAAATAGTATGACAATTAAATCCCAAAGACATATTAAAAGTACTGCAACTATTACAACAGCAAGTAGATTATATTTTATACATATGGCAGTATTATCGCTAATAAGCGATTTCTTCCAAACAACCAGCATTCAAAAAAAGAAATATACAAATAAGGAAAAAGTACAACATTAAAAAAAATAAAGAAAATACAATACATTAATACATAACAACTAAGTATCCAATTAAGTCACAAAATAAAGCTAAGTAAATAATTAAATATCAAACGATATACATTAAGGTAAATATTTGCCATAATCTAGATCCTGACAGTGAAAACATTCCCCGATGCTCGCTAAGACTGTAATGACTTAAGGTAAAATCCTTTACCATTTTCTTATAAACATTTTTACTTTCTGCCTGTCTTATTGCTACAGGGAGAGCGTTCCAAAGTTTTGTAGCTTGTACTGTAAAAGAAGTCTTATAAAATATTACGGATATTATAAATGCGAGAGTTTGTGAGGATGTTTGTTATTCAACACCGCCCTAATCATGACGTAATTTGGCAAAAACCGAATGCCAATTAATTTCGTCTGATTTTTGAAGTGAAAACTTCTTTTTTGGAATTGGTTCTAAACTCGCGTCAGATCGTCAGAACGTACGACGGCGCACTGCGCATGCGCGAATAAAACGGCGCGAGATCTAAAATAAAAAGTAGATTCATTGCTCTTTCCGTATTGCTTAGATATTTCCGAAGAGTATATGATTCGGAATGGATACTACGCCGTAATATACCTACATTTACATTCTCACAAGATAACATGATAGCAGATACGTATGATATCAAAAGACATTGCTCTATTTGTTCCATCTTGAAAATAAGCTTTATGTGTAGACGAGCAATGATCGTTATACAAATAATATGACGACGCTCCTAGCCGCCACGTATCTAGGCATACTTTAGCGAGTTTTTGTCAAGCCAAACGCAGGTTATTGATACGAAAATAATATTTGTGCATAAATGACAGTACTTTCATACTGATAATTAAATCAATTCGTGCCAAATTATTCCCGGGAGTTTTAGCGTCATCGTGAATGAAGGTGGTCGTAATTTTTTCATTATTATTGAATTTCGTGTTTATATTGAGTGAAATTGGTTAATTTAGGTGGGAATTAGATTAATTTTGTTTGTTGAAAGTGCACAAATGAAATAATCATGAAGAAATTAGTGTATCGTCTATTTCCTCGCTGTCGTCAAATCTCACTAGATGAGCTTGAGTAACGAAGCCACCGCTTTACTCAAAACCCTGACCTGACATGACTTTGTACATAGTGAATAAAGACATACAGTCTTGTATTGTATTGTATAAGAATTTACTAACTTGACATTGGCAAAGTAGTCGTGTAAAACGATCGAAAGCTATATTTATAAAAGAAGAAGAAAAATTATTCCCTAACCATTAAAAAATATCAAAAATGCACAACGTTAATATTCAAGTTTTCACTTTTGCCGGCACTTACGGAGTGCAACCCGTCTTTTTTTCCATGGGATCAGACAGCGAACAAGCGCAAACCTCGCCTAATGATAAGAGACAGTGGTGACTATAGACACCGTAGATGTTACAGGTGCGTCGGTATCCTTTAGCTGAGGTGTTAGAACTAATGAGCAAATCTACCGGCTGTCCCACGCCTGGACCGGAACACGACAGTTCCAATCACTATCATTATGGTATAAGTAGATAATGCGGGGGAACCCTATCCGCGGAGATTGCACAACATTCTACCTCTGCCTGAGTTATGCCCACTTCCCTTATATCTGTACTTATCTATCGAGTAGCTATCTACTGTAGCGTAAGCGACAGAAATGACTGAAATTCAATCCCTATCTGGGTATAATGCACCTTTATACCCTCTTGCGAGTTTAACCTACTTTTATTTATAAATATTTATAATTTCCATTTTAAAACTAACTAGTGTGTGAAGCTTTCTAGCCATACAACGCTCTTCATTTCAAATTCAAATGTAATTCAGATAAAAATACCATAATATAACATCATACCGCTCGTTAAATTCTTTAACACATTTAACTTGAAAGTATTTGTTATCTGGCAGGCCCGTTGGTCGGAGAGTTGGCCACCAACTACAAGGCTCGGGTACAATTACCGACGGGGGCAGGCATGTGTTTGATTTATGGTCTAGCGGTTCAGGTGTTGGACTTGACTACATGAGGTCCTAGGTTCGAATCCCGGGTCGGGCAACAAAAAAAATTTGAATTTTCCAATTTTGTAATAAAAAAAAATGTTGCTCGGGATTGGATATGTGCCCTGTTGGCGATAGGCTTGCTACCTATCACATTGTGAGATTTAGTGTCTTCGGCTAGTGATGGGTGTCGTGGTTGTGCCTCTGCCTACCTCTTCAGTGATATGGACGTGAAAATACTAACTAGATCTATGTGCAACTGGGCAATCAATTTTAATTAATTTACTGTATGCTGTATCTATTAATTATAGGTTTATTGGTAATTGGATCGGATCCTTTTAATGGTTGCAGAGGAGGTCATTTCTTACCATTTTGTGGTAACCAATACTGGGGGTATTGTACATTCGAAAGTGGACCAGGTTTAAAACAAATGATGTTTCCTTTTTTTTTAGAAAATCCAGTTTTCCTCCTTAAAAAAATCGATGACAAAAAAATATGTTTAGATTTTAATTTTAATCACAGTTAGAAAGGCTACATTTCATTTGTTCAAAACAACAAAATCGTATTAATCTGTATTCAAACCGAAGGTATCCGCTGTATTTTAGAAAAAATAGTTTTCGTTTTTGAAAAGTTGTTTTTAAAATTTATTTCTTCTCAAAAAATGCTAATGAATTTAATCCGAATGTTATTTAAAAAAAACATGTACGAAAACTGTACTGTACCGTAGCTATCCAACAAGGTAAAAAAGAATGCATTTGATGACTAATTCGTTAAAATATTGCAGTTACAAAGGACTCAGGTAGAGAAATTCTGAGAAAGGGATTTGGTCAATGAATGAATAATTATCTGTATTTAAAGACTTTATGAATAAATAGTCTATAAATACAGATAATCAAATTTGGTGCCAGCAAAAAAAACTATAGATAAAATAAGAGCTATTGTTTATGCGATACTTTGTAAAGGTCGAAATATATGACGCCTTATCAAAATGTACATCCATATCTAATATGATAAAAAAGAAACTCTTTCTGTCTTTTCCGCTTTCACAGCTAAGCCACTTTATAGATTTTGATGAAATTTGATAGGCATTAATAGTTTAATTAATATTTTGTTTATTAAAGGAAGCCTAGGTTTTTAATAACTTAAAAACCTAGTACAAACCTAGGCTTCTTTTTTTCAAAAATGTGGGTGAAAGATGATAATGAGGAGTGAAAGTTTGTATCAAAATCTGTTAATAAACTTCAGGCGAATTAACTATTAACTGTAGCTGAGGAAGTCGCAGAGTAAAACCTAGTACATACGAATAGTCTTATTCGGTTTTAGTAAAACTTCTGATGACAAAATAATTGGAGCTTTTGTTTGTGCGATATTTCGTATAGGTCAAATATGATGCCTCATCAAAATCGACGTAACGTATAATTTTATGAGTTCAATGAGAAAATTATAAAACGAGTGCCCTTTATTTTCGATCTTGACATTTTTTATGACAAAAAATGACGCAAGGCAATTTAATAAATGTTTGATGTGAAACAGCTGAGGTTGGCACGCGCTATTACCATCTTCGGTACTATAGGCGGCGCATATAACTTACCATTAGTGGATTTTATACTCTTCGTCGTCGGACCTTGGTGGAACTCCGTTGTGCTTGTGTACTTTTCCACATTACGCTTTATTTATTATCTACACGGGGAAAAGCGCGAGAAATTAAAACTTCAGTAAAAGGCAACATTTAGTACTTATTATAATATTTGCAAATAAATGCAAATAGAGGTTTCGTTTAAACCGACAATCTCCATTTTAAAACGACTTTATAAAAAGGAGTAGGTTATTACTTAATATGTTCGTCTCCGTTCAAATTGACAATGTCTCTTTTTAACCGACGTCTAATAAAGGAGAAGTCTAATTCCAGCCGCTGATTTCCACCTTCGGATACCGCGGCAGAGTTTAAAGTATCATGCCCATCATCTTGATGCGTGGCGATCTACAACTGTGCGATTCCGAAGGCATTTTTTACCTCGCACAACACCTTTGTAGAATCAGTTACCGAGGGCGGTATTCCCAAACAATGACTTAGTGATCTTCAAGAAAAGAGCGTACTCATTCCTTAAAGGTCGGCAACGCATCCGTGATACTCCTGGTGTTGCGGATGTCCGTAGGCGTAGGTGATCACTTTCCATCAGGTGACCCACTTGCTCGTTTGCCTCCTCTTCTATAAAAAAATCGCTAGAATCAAATCGGGTGGTTTCAAGATTGGCCGAAACCAGCACGTTTTTATGCAAAGAGTATGAATGTGGAGAACCGAGGAAGCTAAGTATATCTACAAGTAGGGTTCCCAGGTCGCCAAACCTATAAGCTGGGCAGTCCAGTCAGTTTGGTCGGAGATTTGGTTAGAAAAGTCGGACACTCTACATGTTTGAGGATTTTGTCTCAGCATTATAAGAAAAAAAAATCTCAATTCTCTCAAAAAACCAAGCTCTTTTTTACTATCATAAATCTTGTCAAATTCTAGTGAAACAAAAATTAAAATCGAATGCCAAGTCGTCGTTCATGAAATGTAAAAAGCCTAACAAAAGCCGGACAGACGGACACGCTCTAATTTGACCGGACAAGCAACCAAAATGCCTGACAATGTCCGGCTTTATCCGGACGCTTGGCAACGCTTTCTACAAGCCTCACAATCAATCTGAATACTCCACCTACCCTGCAAGGGACTTGGTCTTTTGAAGACGTTCTAGACGTATGAAGCTAGTTAAAGTTTCAAACATATTTGTGTTTAAGCTTGCAATCGATGCTTGGTGTTGGTAGATATTGAAAGACACTTCCAATCCTGCTTCTACGCATTTGGCAAATAGTTGGGTGTGACTCATATCCATTATATTTGTGTGGATGTCGCGTCTAAACACAAAATTATCAACGTTTAATTACATAGTAAAATGTGATTTTAATGAAAGGAATTTATGTAGGCGATCCCGATTATGACCCGTTGTACCTACTTGGCACTCTCACTGCCTACCTCATTCCAGTATGTTGGTATGAGTATACGGGATCACGTAAAGATATGGGTAGGAACATCTTTATTTAGGTGTACGACGACGACGAATAATACTCTAATGCATATAGCCTTTCATCTCCTTCATGGTTTATTCGTACGGCTTTTGCGTTGACTAAAGAATGTTCATGTGTTCGATATACAAAAAAAATCACATCAGGCAGAACAGATGGACCAATGTTGCCAATTTTTTGTTGTGCTAGTTACTGTCAGGAAAAGTTTCTAATGAAGAGAAAAACTGAGAAAATTGCAAGAAAAGTGAGAAAAACAATAACTTATTTTTTCCATCCAAACTGTTAGTAGCCAAAAATGTTAAGCTACACGAAGTTTGCAGGGTCCCGAAACCCTATTACCCTTAGTTGTCGTATCAAACGTTAACGGATAGATCAATTTTACTGTACTAAGTTATGGGCAGGACTCAGGCTTCAAAGAAAATAAAATCGCTCGAGTAGTATCAAATTGGGTGGTGGCAAGAGTGTCAAAACAGGCAGGTTTGTATGCAAGGAGTAATGAATGTGGAAGACCGTGGAAGCTAAGCATGTCTGCAAGCCTCTCAATCAATCTCAATACTCCGCCTTCCCTGCAAGAAACTTGGCGTTAAGATGTGAGTGTATGTAAAACAATATAACCTGCCTGCCATTAAATACTATTCAGTCTTTATGTCGGACATTTTACTATAACTACTATTATAACAATCGTATGTATATTTTAAGACTCTATCTTCATTAAAATTGATGTTTTCAGCTGTTTCATTCTCCTCGAAATAGTCAAATTTAGAACATAAGTAGTCATTGTTATTTTTATTAACTGGTTTTAGTTTTTTCTTTAAAATTGGCACCAACATTCATACTTTGTCACTGAAAACAAAATAAGTAATACGCATTCGTTTTCATTTTCATGGACGCAGTTTTTGTCGTAATTATTGAACTTTGTGACATAATGATACATAATGACTAAATAAAACTATACTAAAATTGACTAATTGTACAAGTGAAATATTCAAATTATACCAAAACTGACTAATTGCACAAGCAAAGTGAATATCAAGAAATTAGCACATCGACACAGACGAGTAATTGAACTTTGTATAGATACATAGCACACACATAATGACTAAACAAAATTATACCAAACTGGACCAATTGCACAAATAAAATATTCAAATTATACTATAATTGACTAATTGTACAAGTGAAATATTCAAATTATACTAAAACTGACTAATTGCACAAGCAAAGTATTCATCAAGAAATTAGCACATCGACACAGACGAGTAATTGAACTTCGTATAGATACATAGCACACACATAATGACTAAACAAAATTATACCAAACTGGACCAATTGCACAAATAAAATATTCAAATTATACTATAATTGACTAAGTGTTGAAGTCAAGTATTTAAATTATGCCAAAATTGGCTAAATACACAAGTGAAATATTTATATACAATAGAAATTAGTGTATCGTGTATTTTTTTTTCTCGACGACGCCAACGTCGATCGATCAGCTGATTTTGACGATTCTATTGTGTAATAGACTTTTACTCTATTACTCAACCGATTTCAATCATACAGAGCTCAGACGTAGAAGTCACTATGACCAACTCTAATTATTATTCTGGAAGATATCCAGCAAACACAACTCTTTTAA
>NJDC01058107.1:370443-408551 GCA_002245475.1 Calephelis virginiensis
AACCCAGGAATGTTCAAGTGGCCCTTAGTTGTGTTAGCTATTATGAGAATTGGCAATTCGTAAGACACTGAAATTTTCTAATTTTTATCGATTTTCTATACCTATGTTTTTTATAATTTATATTATGTATGTTAATCGATTTATCCGTTATTTCTAAACCGATTTTATAAATTATTTTTTGATGTGAAAGAAAGGTACTTCCGAGGTTTTACTGCGATTCAGTTATTAAATGAATGAAGAAACAATTGAAGAATTATTATGGAGGAAGATCCTGTTCAGGTCTTGTAGATCTGCAAGGATCATGTCAGTCAGCTCTCGATAATCTCTGCCGACACCGTAAGAGACTTGACGTGAAGATATCTATCTAAGTAGCAGTACTGAACAGTGATTAACAAAACGATTATTTATTTGAAAATATGAATTTATATAGCTATACAAAATAACATCACATAACAAAATATCGCCTCTGTGGTCTAGCGGTTCAGCTGTCGGATTCGACTGCATGAGGTCCCGGGTTCGATTCCTGGGTCGGGCAACAAAAAGAAAATTGGGGTTTTCCAATTTTCTAACTAAAAAAAAGCGTTGCTCGGGATTGGATTGCTACCCTATTACATTGTGGGACCTAGTGTATTCGGCTAGTCGTGGGTGCCCTGGTTGTGTCTCTGGCTACCTATTTGGGGATATGGGCGTGAAGATACTTTTTTTACAAAATAACAATAACGTTGTTTCAACATATTTGTATGAATATATACTAAAATATTTGTATATATCTGTTCGTAATGTTCAGTCGAACAGAGCCGTTTGCTCACTTAAATTGAAACTTACTCCTTAAATACACATGTCGCATTAAAGGCTTAGATACCATTGTCATGTTACGATTAGAAGGTAAGGCCAGACCAACTTACGCATTGGATTTAAAGCCCCGACATCAAGGTGGCAGCACACCACTAACATCGAATATATATTTGATGTAAGTATCGACAAACTGTCGTAACGAACCGCTGCAAAGCTTGTAAGCAACAAAACCTCGATAGTTCACAACATCTGAAAGTTATATCGTCAACAACTTCGTCCTTTCAATATTAAGCTTATAAATGTTTTAGCACTAGATATCAAAGTTTATTGTTATCTATAGCTTTAGACTCATCCCTATTATTTTGTATATGAAAACAAATCCCCATTTCGCGTGGTCATCTCTTTACGCTTGGACGCGTGGACTAATTTTACTAAATCTTTTTTTGTTGTATTGGCTATTGTCAGAAGAAGGATAATATGAAGAGAAAAACGGCGTTAGCTTCAGCGGTTTAGCCATGAAAGAGCAACAAACAGATGGACTTTTCCATTTATAATATGCGAGGCTCGGGTTCGATTCCCGATGATGGCAGGCATTTATGTGATGTACATTAAGATGTCTGCATTTCCGGCTCTGGGTGTTTATTGAATTTATTCTGGTTATCTGTTTAAGTATTTCTATATATTACATATTGGACTAAATAAAATATAATCGCCTCTGTGGTCTACCGGTTCAGTTGTTGGACTTGACCGCATTAGGTCCCGGGTTCGAATCCCGGGTCGGGCAACAAAAAGAAAAATTAGGTTTTTCCAATTTGCTAATAAAAAAAATTTTTGTTCGGGGTTGGAAATGTGCCCGGTTTTCGATAAGCTTGCCACTTATCACATTGTGGAACTTAGTGTCTTCGGCTAGTCGTGGGAGCCCTGGTTGTGCATCTGCCTAAATTTTAGGGCATATGGGCGTGAAGATACTTACCCATTTCGCGTGGTCATCACATCACGCTTGGACGGATGGACAAAATTTGCTAAATCATACAAACATTCGCATTTATAATATTAATAGGATTATCATAATATAGTATGAAAGGTTTTTGGGTTCTGTAGATTTGCTTTATTTTTGTGGCTTTCTTCTACAGAAGACATGTCGGTCCCATTATAAACAATTATATATGTTAAATCTTTACATACAGAGCATATGTAATGCCACATCTATTGTTTATCAATTACTACCGGCTCGCCACGGGAAATATACATATAAACCTTCCTATTCAATCACTTTATCTACTAAAAAACCGCTTTAAAATCCGTTGCGTAGTTTTAGACATTTAAGCACACAAAGGGACACAGGGACAGAGGAAGCGACTTTGTTTTATACTATGTACTCGTAGTACCATGATTTATATTCTGTAACCATTCAGGATTGCAAAACACAATTACCTCCGACATCACCGTGAAGTTAATTGGGACTTTTAATGAGAAACAATGTACGAAATGCGCACAAAAACAAAGTCCTCCCTGAAATGACACACTCGATTGGAGCCATAAAAGACTTGTGTTTAATAAACAAGAATCAGCTGCGGGGCATATGTGCGCCGTTTGCTCACCCATTGCCAATTATATAACCGTTGTGATAGTTATCGCATCTGTGGTCTATTCTCTAGTTGTACCGTGTTGGCGTTTACTACATTTGGTCCCGGGTTCCATTCTAATAACAACATTCTTTCGGGATTTTTTTTAATGATAATGGAAGGCAAACAAGCAAACGGATTTCCTGATGGTAAGAAATTCATGCCGCCTAGAGACACCAAAGGTGATAATGGTGCGTTGCCAACCTGAGGCCGGGATGTTAGACCTTAGGTTATGGTGGCAGGAATAGGTAAGGCAGTGGTACCAATCCGGGCCAGTCGCTGTGAAACCACCTAGTAGGATTTCACGGTGCTAGTGATGGTTAGCCTATGCTCGCCTTTTACGAGGTGCCTGGCAGGAAGGCACATTGAATAAGATTCAGATAGGCCACCGCGACAGGAATTTTCTTCGGCTAATCGTGGGCTCTGCTTGCCTCTTCGGGATATACCGATGTAAAAAATACAAAGTATACTTGGGTGGAAGTTGTCTATTCGCTGTTGCTATAGAAACGTCTATATCCTATTTCTTCCATAAAACTCTTTCTAACAATTCTTTCTAAATAACAATTCTAATCTAATCTATTTAAATTCTAATTTACAAATTGACCTAGATAATTTTTATTTATCTTAGTAACCTATTAAAATATTTCTAAAAGAAAACGGACTTAGAGCCTGGTCAATTAATATTTATTTGCAAAGAACCAAAAATGCATATTTCATTTTTAAGAACCATAAACACCACAGTTTCTTTTCGAAAACGTATCTAATTTAATTTCTATCTTACATAATAAGATAGAGGAGAGAGAAGAAATTCACTTAATATTTAGAACCTTCTTCCTTTTAGGACACAAAAAACCTGGTATTACTTTATGTTTTTATGTCTAAAATATTTTTTTACCGTTTTCTTAATGCATGTACATGGCAGATATAGGTAATAATTTTATTGCGCTTCTACAAAACTAATTTAAATTTATTGCCATCTCCTTTAACGCGTTTTGTATTGTCAGGTAAACCTGATATCCAAATAAAATTAAAATTATCCCCCCTAATATAAAATTAGACCCTTCTATCAATTAATCCCAATATTTTAACGTTTTCCGAGGAAAAGCGTTGGACGCATACATACATTCGAAATTATGTTACAGAATTCCGTTTCGAAAAAAATTCGAACACAACAAATCCAAACAAATCTACGGACCATTTTGTTTCGGAATTTCGAAACGGGATAACTTAAAGGAATTCCCAATGTATGTGGCGAACCGAAAAGTCAGTACAAATGTCATACTATCTATATCAATCAAAACCCTATCAATTAGGAATTTAAAAAAAAATAGCAGTGACATGAAAAAATGGATTTTATCAGTTCATACTTTTACGTTTTATAAGTTTACACCGCAGGCTCATTTCACATTTTATAAGTCCACATAGCAGACTCATTTCACATTTTATAAGTACACATAGCAGGCTTATTTCACATTTTATAAGTCCACACCGCAGGCACATTTCACATTTTATAAGTCCACACCGCAGGAACATTTCACATTTTATAAGTTCACACCACAGGCACATTTCACATTTCATAAGTCCACATAGCAGGCACATACCAAACCTTTAAATACAGATTCGCATGTTCACGAAATTGAGTCGTTAAGGTGGTGCAAGCACAAAACGTGTAATTACATCTTAAACGAAAGATGTTTAAGGGGCCTTGGATGGAAAAAAAAGTAATTTATTCGTGCGTGCCTCGTGGGCCACGATATAAGTCATTGTCAAGACTCACTTCGCAAATTTATCACCGAGCCGAAATGTCAGAGGTGGAATGTAGTCACAATAGCCCTTCGTCCGCGAAAACTATATTAATCTTCCCGATATTGACGTATTTTGGTACACAAATACCTTTCGCAAAAAGGGATATTTTTACAACATAGTTGTGGTATTACACATACTCTGTATGTAAAGATCTAACGTATATTATTCTTAACAATGGGACCGACATGTCCTCTGTAGACGAAAGCCCCGAAAATAAAGTACACCTATAGAGCCTATAGATCTTTACTACCATACCATAAATAAATATCTCTGGACAAGATACACAAATTGAATTTAACCCCAAATTAAGCAAATTGCATGCTTGTGTTATGGATGTTAGTCAACGATTCTAATACATAGAAATACTCAAATATACACCACAAAAAAAATAACAAACACCCAAACCCGGAAACGTTCATCACAAAAAGGCCTGGCCCCGTCGGGAATCGATCTTAAGACAAGTGGTCTGTCGGTGAATGTAAACGACTTTTAAATAAGTTCTGATTCCAGACTGGTAGTTTTATAAGAGAATGGGCAAGCATATGTCTCCTTATGTAACGAGACCTTGGCCTATAGACACCATAGATGTTATATGTTCGTCTTAAGTCTTTGTCTAGTGAACGGGATGTTAGGCCAATTGTGCAAGTCTACCGGCTGACTTACCCTCTGGACCTGAACATGACCCAGGGGTTGGTCCAGGTCCGCTAAGTAGAATAGACAAGATACTTCTCTACCAGGCAGCTCGTAAGAGGCGAGTACTGGTTAAAATTGAGGTCATCACTAATAACACCACTGGTGGTATAGTGGTGATGAGCAACTTGCCCGGGAAGGGGTCTAGGGTTCCGACCTGGAAGCCGGTTGATTTGCACAATAGGTATAGTATCCCACCCACAGAACAGCGACGCACATGTATCACGCCACGGTTATCAGGAGAGCTGTATGCTTGTACACTGACATCTCGCAGAAAAAAACAACCACCGCAAATTTACCAAAAACAATACAAAAATTTTACGTCTAGACTCGTAATATTAAAATCATAAGGTTAATGCACCTTAAATGGCATTTAATAAATCTACAGAAAATACAGTGAACATTCCAGAAGCTAGAAAGTTTTGAGCTGGCAGGTTTCCAAACTCAATTATCAAAGGCTTGAGCGGATCACTGTCGCATAATGAAAAACTTGTTCTTACAGAAGAACAGTAGGTAGATTTCCCCGTGTTGGTCGGGGCTTCTTTGCAGAATAGACCATCTGCTTTCCTGCCAGGCAGCTCGTAAAAGGCGAGCATAGGCCTACCGTTAACTAACCGTTACCGACCTACCACTAACACCGTGACATCTGACTAGGTGGTAGAGTTTCGCAGTGACTCACCCGGATTGGTACCACCGCCTTTCCTATTCCTTCCGCCATAACGCCATGACGTGTTCCGGTTTGGAGGGTAAGGTAGTCGGTAAATTTACTTTTGCTCGAGGCCTAACATCCCGGCCTCAGGTTGGCAACGCATCATTACCAACTTTGGTGTCTCTAAGCGGCCTGAACTTCTTACCATCAGGAAATCCGTCAGCTTGTTTGCTTTCCAATATCATAAAAAAAATAAAAAAAAAATTGCATCGCCCTAAAGTCTTTACCGTCTCATTAACAGACAGGGACTAAATTACTTCAACACAATTGACATTATAGGCATTATTACCTACGATCTACGAGGCGGTTTTATTGTAGGTTACTATAATACCACCTCGTTGGTCGGGTGGCTAGTGTACTCGGCTAACTACACCGACCAACCGCGAGCCCGACAGGTACAGGCATTTGAGGGATGAACTTTAGGTGCCTGCATTTCCGGGTCTGTGTTAATTAAATTTATTCTTAAATAGATACCTATTAGAATTATTCTACTATTCCATGTATTAAAATCGTTGACTAACACCCACAAACGTATAATTTGCTTACTTTGGGGTTAAATTCAATTTGTGTAACTTGTCCAGGAATATTTTTTTTTATTTATACCAATGCAAATTAAATCTTAAAGTACTTTAGTGAATGTTTTTATTTAGTTTTTGGCATTGGCGTTAGCATTTTCCATTAGTCAAGTTAAAATTTGCATTAAGTTACCCTACTTAAGAAAATCGGTCTTAAATTGTTAATAATTAGTCATTAGTCGTCAAAGAAAGTCAAGACAGGGTCTTGAGTAAAGCGGCGGCGTACTTACTCAAGCTCTATTAGTGGGATAATTGGTATAAAACAACGAATAAAATACACTATTCTCCCGACGGTAAGAGATAATTTTGACCATGAAATCACAGTTGTTACACCGTCCGGTTCAAAAACCAACACAATCTAATAATAATTGCATAACACAAAAATTAAAACTTATTAATTTACCACGTGAACACATTACATACTAATAAATCTTACGCGCCCCTTGATCTGGTGTGTAACTTAAATTTTGTTAACAAAAGTAAAGTTACACACCAGATCAACGGGCGCGTAAGTTTTATTAACGGAGATTGTTTCTAAAGAATCAAAAGAAATTACGATTATAATCATTCTCGACAAACCGAAAAGGTTTTAAGTGGCGGTTTCCCAAACACAATTATTAAAAGCTAGAGCAAATCACAATAACACAAAAATTAAATCAAACTTGTTCTTTCTGTAAAACAGTTGATAAATAAAAAACAGACACATTACATAAAAACATCATAGTTGTTGGTTTTGGTATGTCTAGGCTTGAACGTTAAGCTTTACACAGAGGGACAATCAACATATTCTATGATGAAAGCATCAGAATAAATAATATGAGCGCAGTAAAACCTCAACCTCAAAAAAGATAGCTAATAATTTTTAAATGGTTTCACATGATTTTAATCAACACCGTACTAGAAGTGTTGAGTTTTACTTAACAATGCATATTATACATTACTGAGACTAATTCATTAGCCACTAGTCGGATCATAATAAAATGTATAAGTGACCAACTCGGAATCATGACCTTTTCATAAAATAATCATCAACTTTGGTTCATTATTGTTCTAATAACCGCGTAATAAACATACAAAAAAACATACAGTCGGATTGAGAACCTCCTCTTTTTATCTAGTAGGTTAAAGTAGTTAAGTAAAGAGGATTAACAAAGATCAACATATTGATAACGAAAGTATAAAAATAATATAGTAAAGACATGGATTAGCAGGGATCAACAATTAACACACTTTATAAAGAAAGTATTAAAAGAATTAAATAATTTAGTAAAGAGATGTATTCTCAGAAACCAACAATTAACCTTTTCCATACCAAAAGCATCAAAATATTTAAGTAAAGATATGGATTAACAGAGATCGAAAATATATTCCATACCGAAATCATAAAAACATTTAAAAAAGAGATGGATTAACAGAGATCAACAATCAACATATTCTTTACCGAAATCATCAAAATATTTAAGTAAAGAGATGAATTAACAGATATCAACAATCAACATATTCTTAAGCGAAATCATCAAAATATTTAAGCAAAGAGATGGATTAACAGAGATCAACAATCAACATGTGACAAAAGCATCAAAACAAGTAAAGAGATGGATAGATAATCCAAGTGAAATGAGTGTCCGAACAGATCGTGAGAAAAATTAAAGCTGGCAGGTTTCCAAACCCAATTACCAAAAGCTTTAAGCACATGAAAACTTGTTCTTTTCATAGAACGGCATATACGAAGCATTTAAATAAAAAAAAAAACAATCATACGTCATAAATGAGAAGCGACGCTGCCACGCCGGGGATGGCTGGGGAGTGGTGGGCGGAGACAAGGCTACATAGCTGAAATTTCAACAAAACTCTCATGTGATTACCGTATCAGAATATGCCACTCGTTTGCTTTTAAATGGGCCAAACATTTACGCGTACGTGACGAATTCGGTAACCTTTAGATTACAAAACAAAGTATCTTAACGCCCATATTCCTGACGAGGTAGGCAGAGGCACAACCAGGGCACCCACGACTAGCCGAAGACACTAACTCCTACAATGTGATAGGTGGCAAGCCTATGGCCAACCGGGCACACATCCAATCCCAGGTAACATTTTTTTAATTAGAAAATTGGAAAAACCAAATTTTCTTTTTTTGTTGTCCAACCCGGGACCACCTGCATTCAAGTCCAACACCTTGACAGCTAGACCACAGAGGTTATTCTTTAGTAAGCACATATATTTCCACTAGCTGTATTTATGCAGATTGCTATCAAAAATGATTGGGTAATGCCGTCTCCAAGAAAGGAAGAGATTCTCAATTCCACTGTACGTTTTCTTTCATTGACGAATTCGTTAACTTTTTGATAACTATTCTATAGTAAATGTAAGCATATAACATATTTTTTCGCTTGCTGTACCTATCTACCAAGATGCTCGAAAATAAATGGGTAAAAAAGGAAGTCTCCAAAAAAGGAAGAGATTTTCATTCAGCTGTATGTTTTCTTTTACTTTGTATGTTTGTTACATGAATACTCGGCCAATAACAAATTGATTTTAATAGTTCTTTTTTAGAAACACAGGTCATGATTCCAAAGTGGTTATTATTCATGCGGTCGTCAACGTAAGTAAAAATGTATGCATCAATAAGAAAAATTCCAAAACTAGTTTAAGGATATTAATAAAATTTATGTAGGTCCATGTCAGAAGCATTAGCTGTAACTTAATTTCTTTTTACATATGGCAGGCACCGAACACTCGCCAAATAGTTGCCACTTTGAGCTGACAAATTTGTAACAAAATATTATACCTTAGATACTTTAACAGATAATTAAATAAAGTAAATAAATAACAATTTGGTTACTTTGGAAAAAGATAACAAATTGCGACGTGGTACTTAATGTTAATAATAAAATAGTTGCATTGGGCTTAATTATTTCAGGAATACATTTGACATATTCTTTCAAGACCTGGAAGCTTTAAAGTGATATATTTGAAAGAAACTCACGTCTCCACGAGTTGATTTAATTAATTATTTTGAGTGTTCATTAATTATATAAAGAATTTTTAGTCTTATACATTTTGTAAAACCAAAAAACTTTGTTCAAGAAAAAAAAATGCAAGTAGCATTTGAAACAAAAACAAGATAACTTCTAACTTCACGCAAACAACCCTTTTTCTATTTGAAAAACAATTTTAACCTACATGAAAAAAACATTAAGTGGAAGCAAAGATTTTCAGTTTAAGAAAAAGGTAATGGTTCCTAAGTATTCGAAATTCACTACAATAATAATAATTTATTTTGAAGTTTCAATTTAATGGGTTTGGGACTATCGTAGCAAATTATTCCTGTTATTTTCTTTAGAAAGGTCTTCATTTAACACAGTTTTTTCGTTTTTCTTATACATTTATTAACTTAAATCAAGGTTTAAAAAACGTCAGTTACTTGTCTATTATTCTAACGATTAATTATTAATTAACGTATTATTTCTTATGTTTCAAGAGTATTTAATACAAACCAACTAATGATAATAATAATTATACGTTATCACAGAACGATACGATGACCCTGTTCTTTAAGTTTATAGATTTTCTTAACATTTTTCCATTTCATTAAATCACAAAATGCTAACTACCAAAATAGCTATTATCTTATGCAGATAAGAACTATTTTTGCCTGAATGATTTACATTTTGTAAACAGTCTTTTGTTAACTATACATGACTGTAGTCTAAAAACAACGGCAACGGTTTAAATAAACAATTCATCTTATCTTGATAGGTTTGCTCACTTTCAGTATCAACAAACAAAGCTTCCGAGAAACAAGACAATTTATTATTAATATGATAATCATTTAGGAGTTGAGCGCACTACAGTTACATGTTATCACATAAAACGCAAAAAACTGTCTCACATTCGGAAGTTTGATTATAATTTTTAGCAAGATGCTTATAGACAAATATTGATCAGTATACGCTAACGTTTATATACACATACTAGCAGCCCGCCCCGACTTCGCACGGAAATGAAATATACATGTAAAACTTCAATTCGTTGCATAGTTTTAAAGATATAAGCATACATAGAGACATAGGGACAGAGGAAGCGACTTTATTTTATACTATATAATGATGAATTGAAATACCATGTTACTTGTGTGTGTAAACCATTTCCAAAAAATTCAAATAATCACAAATATAAATTTCTTTTACTCTTTGAATATGATATTTAGTTTCATAATAAAACGCTTTATTTTTATGAGATTTCAATTAACTTGTAATGCTTTTGTTAATGTTTGTTTCAAATCTTGCAACTTATGTAATAAGTAATAATAAACCGATTCAGCTGAAATACATGCACATTTAATATTAGTTTTATTTATTTTATTATTATTGAGAGGGTATGATGATGGTGACGGAAGAAAGCAATAGGAACCCCTGAAATTCTCAACATCACTATATCATGTTTGTGAATTTGATATATAATGATGAATGCCACAAGCCTCTTAAGGTAGTATGATTAGCCTCAAGCCCAATGCTAAGCATGGGCCATATATTTTCTGTCAAAACTTAATAGCAATTGTCGTCAATTTTTAAGACCCCATAGTGCGTATACACCCGATCTTGTAAAGGTAAATGACTAGGGTACACAATCTTCAGGGTCTAGGTATACAAATGATCCAACTCGCAGCTAAACATATGCCAGCATTACGCTCAATTTAAAATGTACATTTCTACGGCACATTTAGAAAGTAGGTTATAGCGTTTAAGTGTTGCCACTCGCAGAGTATTGATCTGGGGATCCTTTAACGACTTGGTATATAAATTTACCGTGGTGGGAACTAGGTGAGACAGACAAGCTGTCAGAAGGTTTTATCGGCGCAACACCAATTCGCTAAAACTATTTCGCACATTTAAATTTGATTTATTGAGAGAGACGTCTTAGAAGTTTTGACGGAGACATTTTGAAGTTTTTTTTTAGTTTTTTTTTTATTTGAAAGGTTAACGAACAGACACACGTGGCTCCTGATGGTAATAGACAACCATGGCCTATAGACACTATATGTAGATGTTACACGACCGTCGCTGTGTTGTGGCCGGTATGTTAAGCCAATGTGCAAGCCTACCTGCTCCCTTACCCTCCGGACCCGAACATGTCAGAGTCAATATCGCGACAGGAATAGTTAAGGCGGCTTGAATTGTTGATTTTTTTTAATTTTTGGCATGGGCCCAAGCATTTGCCATTACTCAAGTTTAGTTAACTTGCATCAAGTTTTAGCCGAATTTCATAAAATCGGACTAAGTGATTAATACAGTCATGTGACGTCACAATCATGTCAAGGTTTTAGGTAAAGTGATAGCAATATTACCTAAGCTCATTAAGTGAGATTTGGCGGCGTCGAGACAATACAGGACACATTAATTTATTTCACTTGCACTTTAAATAAACATTTTTTTTATTGTAAAACAAAATTTTTATTATATCATCCATTGTCTCGGCGCTTGGTAAAACTTCCAACTGTACTGTAACTGAACTGAACTCTGTAACTGAGCCCTTACTATGAGTATACAGCTTGTCAAATTTACTATACTCGTTACTGTCTGTATAAATTTGTATGAAAACTTTGAACAGCGCCTCTATTGGTAACTAAGAGAAACACATTTTTAGAACAAAAGTGTCATATATTTCGACAACCAATTGAACGGAATCTATACCAACCAATGGTAAGGGCTCTGAACAATTTTTTTACTCTAAAACAAAACTTGAACTAAAATCACGCTCATCAAAATAATAACCCCAGCGCAACGTTTCTTCTATTAGAAAATTGCAAGACATTTTTGAGTTGCCCGACCCGGGACTCGAACCTGGGCTTTCGTTAGTCAACAACACCGTACCACTAGACCACAGGCGTGATCTATTAAGTGATTAACGTAATACACAGTGACGTTGTACGCAAATGTTATTTGAAATAAGCTTATTACGTGGTAGGTTTAGCTCAGGCTTCTTTGTAATTGGATTACAACATAAGTTAAAACAAGCGAGTGGCTTTGACGTGGAAAATATTAAAGATAAACGACCGACTCAACGGATACTTACTCAATCTCTGTACTCCAAATGTCTTCATCTTCAAAGTCAGTTTGCATTTTAGATTAGAAAAGAAAATCTGCGCACAAAAATAATAATATGTATATTTTTTATTATTAGAATTAGTTAAAGAAAACGCAAGAAAAGTATTTAACTAGTAAGTTATCTTCCATGGCTTTGGTAAAGTTATTTATCTATCCTGCAAGAACCCAATGTTATAACAAAACAATCAAATGAAACAAAAAATCAGCCTATAACCTTCTCCGAGGAGTAATCTATTTATTAGTAAAAGTTAATTAAAACCGGTTTAGCATTTTAATGTAAAAACAGAACTTACATACAAACAGTGAAATATCATTTATTGGAAGAAGTAAGATATCAATTGGCGGTGGATGTTACAAAAATAAAATAAAAAATAATCATTAAACTCACTTCCGTCCACAACTTAACGACTTAATTATTCGTTCAAAATAATAGTTGTTTAAAATTGTCCTAGGTGAAAGAGGGTTATTGACGTAGAGCCTCTCTAAAACTACCATTATCTTATATATCTACAAGTTACGCTTATTTTATACCTAACGAGTTTTAAAGAGTAGTTTTTAAAGAGTATTTTTTTAAAGAGTAGTTTTAAAGATTTAAGCATACAAAGGGACATAGGGACAGAGAACGCGATTTTGTTTTATACAATGTAGTATAGTATGTAGTGATTATAATCTGATTTCTATTCTTTTTGAAAAACAATATTGATTTTTATTATTTGGTCGTTTATTAAAGTCGTTCTAGACGTCTATGTTTATTAATATTAAGGTAAGGTACGTTACCGATTCCAATTTATACTATATACACATCCCTACTTCACTATATAAATGGTACTTAATCAATTAGTTCTTTAAAATTTATAATTAAATTAAATATTTGTGTATTGACCGAAATACGTACAAGCAAACATGAACTCGAAATGCGTATATACAATAAAACTTAAATATTAACTTTATATTAACGTCTCAACTGTCAGAAATATCTAGATAACGCAAGCTTTATGAAGGACATACTGACAATTCTCATTTTTATAACACATCGTTACTCATGAGCTGCTTTTTTCGAAGCAAAGAAGTTATGCATGCTATTGCAAAGTACTGTTTTGAGTTCAACAACAATATCTAAATCTATAAAAGACTAGCCGACCCGGCGATCTTCGTATAGCTCAACGTTAACAGCTACTGACAGACTGTATGGACTAAAACATTTGTTTTGTTTTGTTTAATTTTTGGTTTTTGTCTTCATGAGAAGCTTCTCTTGGTTATAGCAAACAGAACAAAAAAGAATCAGCAATATGGTTGATCCGTCCAAACGTGATGCGATGAAAACGTGACATGGAGATTCATTTCTATACAGTATATACATGAAGAAGTTAAGTGCTGGGACTTGGGCATAGTATTTCTTTAAAGGCCAATATCAATAACCTATCCAAGATAAGAGACAGAGTTACTTTAGATTAGTTACCTAGAAAGATAATCTCTATCTGTAGATAGATTATTAATATTGGTTATCACACACTATTTGGATGGATTACTGTTGAAAAAAGGCAAGTACAATACTATTATTTAAATTATGCGATTCGGCTTTACGCTCTTTACACTTTATAGTTTTATTTTTAAATTGGCTGACCTAATCTAAATTTAGGCGAAATAATTAATTATGTGTAATAACAACTCTATATAGATATCTTTAAAATACACTCGTATATCCGAAGCTTGACGAATATAGCCAAAGCGCATAATTTAAATAGTACTACTGTACTACAAAGTTACAAAAAACCACAAATCTATCTCTTAGTCACACTCGACAGAAAGAACAAATTCTAGTTACGTTGTGCTTTCCATAAATTTTAGAACTTTCACCACTGTCATTTTGTCTGATCTCGTAAATGTAATATTCTTAGTACCTTCACGCCCGTATCCCCGAAAACGAAGGCGAACGTGTGGCCAGGACACCCACGATTAGTCGATGATACTGAGTACTACAATGTGATAAGGAGATAACCTCTCGCCAATCGGGCACTTCGGGCAATATCGGAAAGCGTTGTTTTTATAAGAAAATTCAAAAAACGCAATTTCAGTTGATCGATCCGGGAATAGAACACGAGATCTCACTAGTCAACGTCAACACCGGACCACTAGGCTATTAGGCGGAAATCATATTCTAATTAGTAACAGCTTATACCTACTTGGACTTCATAGGACAAACTGATTATTGGAAAACAAGCAGACGGATTTCCTGATTGTAAGAAATTCACGCCGCCTAGAGACACCAAAGTAGTAATGGGGCGTTGCCAACCTGAGGCCGGAATGTTAGGCCTTGAGCAAAAGTAAGTTTACCTGCTACCTTACCCTCCAAACCGGAACACGTCATGACGTTATGGTGACAGGAATAGGTTAGGCGGTGGTACCAATCCGGGTGAGTCGCTGCGAAATTCTACAACCTAGTAGGATGTCACGGTGTTAGTGACGGTAAGCCTATGCTCGCCTTTTACGAGCTGCTTGGCAGGAAGGCTGATGGTCTATTATGCAAAAGAGCCTAACCAACACGAGGAAATAATAGGATTACCATCCAAAAGGGCCAGTTCTTGCAAAACGCGATTATAAAGTAACATTCTGAGACAGTACAAATTCAAGCTACGTGATGGGTATTGATTTTTTGCCAACTTCCATCATTGTCATGTTGCTCCGAACAAGCGCCACTACGTTTCCGCTTCGTATATCAAGAGGGGCGACTAGTTGACATCACTGTGTGGACATAAGCTCGCCTTACCCTGCCAGCTCCATAATTCACAAAAAGGAGAAGTTTAACGGCCAATTTTTAATTTAAAAAAAAATATCTTCACGCCCATATCCCCGAAGAGGTAGGCAGAGGCACAACCAGGGCACCCACGACTAGAGGAAGACACTAAGGCCCACAATGTGATAGGTGGCAAGCCTATCGCCAACCGAGCACATATCCAATCCCACGCAACTTTTTTTTACTAGAAAATTGAAAAACCAAATTTTCTTTTTGTTGCCCGACCCGGGATTTAATTAAAAGTTTGAAATATTGCAGTCCAAAACTTTTCGTTCACCTGAGCCTATGAGTATTTATCTTGTGCGTATACGAGCAACTTTCATACGTAATTAATTGCTTTTTTTTTTTTGAATGACTAATTTGTTGCTAATCTTACGATTTTTTACAACTTCACCGAACTTTGTGGGCCGAGCAGAGTGCTCAGCCCGAGACATAATTATTTAGATGGATTGGGCTGATACCTACAACGCCAGCACCAAGGGCTGGGAGGCCGTACCTCGACTTGGTGCTGCGTTCTGGTTACTGGGTGGACTTGGTGGAGGAGTATTTGTGGCTCGTCGCTCGGCGTTAGGCGCCGGGCGCAAGAGAGGTCTTCGTCGCCGAGACCGGCGGCGACGGTGTAGTGTTATGTTAAGGTGATGTGAGATTGTCGTGTTCCGGTTTGGAGTTGGGAGAATAGCGTTTGCCGCGGTTATTGGGTCCGGGGGATCCGATAACACGTGGCGAGGTCTTCTATGATCGGGGGGAGCGTTCGCGACCGGTGTGTAGTCACACGCGGATGCTATCACCGGATTTGGTAGTTAATTGCGTGTACACCTACGCATTAAGATTAAACAATGGATATAAGTAACCAAGTACCTTAACGCTCGAATCATCCAAATGGCAGACAGAGGAACAAACAACCCACGATTTATTTGTTACCTTCACAGGTGTTCTGTTATCCGAGTGAGGCTGGGTGGTTAATTCATTTTGATACCATACTCGATGAATTTGATAGGAAAAAATCTCACAATATGGTCTCTAAAATTCACCAATAAGTTAACTATTTAATTTTTTGATGTAATCATTGTCATATTTGATATTTTCCATCGTCGGCGCTTGGTAAAACTTCTAAATATTCATATCTTTAAATGAAGAAACACTTGTACCGTTCTATGTATCACTTATAATTAAAAAAAAAGTATCTTCACGCCTATATCCCCGAAGAGGTAGGCAGAGGTACAACCAAGGCACCCACAACTAGCCGAAGGCACTAAGTCCCATAATAGGTGGCAAGCCTATCGCCAACCGGGCACATTTCCAATCCCGACCAACATTTTTTTATTAGAAAATTGGAAAAATCCAATTTTCTTTTTGTTGGCCGACCCGGGATTCGAACCCGGGACCTCTTGCAGTCAAGTCCAACACTCGGACCGCTAGACCACAGAGGCGATATAATTTATTATTTCATAAATAGCCTACCGGTTTCGCTTATGACAGCATCATCAGGGCTAGAACTTAAACTACCGGTACCGGTAGGCTATTTATAAAATAATAAATTATAAGTGATACGTAAGCAGTACAAGTGTTTCTTCATTTAAAAATGTGAATAATCATTGTCACTTGAAATATCAAATTGACGAAAACAATTTATTTTTATGTCAAACTAATTAAGGCCCCATATTTAGTCAGCCAGAAGAGCCAATCAGCGTACTCCCCCGTTCCATGATTACTATGAAATATTGCGCTCTAAAGTAAATGTCTTAAGCGCCAAATCACTATTTTTGACACTATAAAAGTAATTTCGAAAAAAAATATAAAAACTGAAACAGTTATCTTTTAGGTATAATACTTATCTATGTTTATGTTAAATCTAGTATCGATATTTTCATAATTGAAATAGACAGTTGGGTTTTGCTTTCAAAAAAGGGTTAACTTTTTGATTTTTTTCTATCGAGCAAAGTGAAATGAATCGTGTTTTGGAAACACTAGTCTTGTAAAGCATATTAATGTTAATCTTGTGTATTTTTGTCGCCAAGATCCATAATTGCTTTGTATGAAAAAAACAGTATATTACTGACGTATTTTAGCATACATGGCCCCTTAAGGTTTATCATAAAAGTACTGAAGATACTCTAAAAGCGAAACCAATAAACTTTCAGTCCAAATAAATAAATATGTAATATGGATATACATATGTTTCATACAAACGACAAAATTCTAGTAGTGCTAACGAAGAACCGTCTGAATGACAACACAATGTAAGACAAGTAAAGGGACAAAAACCATGTGGTCTATGAAAATGAATCGATATCCGCGCGGGACCTTGACATGGCTCTCGAAGAATTTCGTTATATCTACATAGTATCCGTGTGTCCCCCTCCCGGCATAGAACGGCGACCCCACCCCAAAGGGTGTTGTGAGAGGTGGCTGAAAGTGAATAAAGGGGGACGGGACACGACCGACCTGAGAATGGGACACGTTTATACGAAGCTTGTATAAATTAAAAACATTTTTTGTATTATGTTGCGATCGTAACTAGCGTTTGACAACTTTATTCGTACTACTTTTATACGACAAAGATAGATTGTTATCATATGTACAAATTATAATATATGAAATAATACATAATTACTCATTTACCTCCTACCCTAAAAACGTTTATTTACTACTTTAAAATATAATCCCGCTAGTACTTGCTGATTTTAATAAAATATTTATAAAAAACAAAAAACTTGCGTTCATAAACTAAAATTTGATACCTGATTCGTATTTTTTTACGACGAAACAAAATCGTAAACTTTACATATATGTACATTTTCACTATCCTATAATCTCTGCTCTCAATCATTAAATTTGATTAAATATTTACATTAATCAATAAAAAAATGCATAATTTTGCGAGCCATCAACTAATCTTTGATAACTTTATTCGTATATTTTTATACGACGAAACAAATAATCGAAATATATATGGCTACATAAGTACGAATTTACTGCCCCAAAAACATTAGTCTTAATCATCAAATTTAATGAAATATTATTAGTAATCAATAAACATTTTTGTATTTTTTTGCGACCATCAACTAATCTTTGATAACTTTATTTATATACTATATACCCGACAAAAAGAGATCGTAATCATATCTTTAATCTATGTGGCAATACGTAATAACTAATTACTGGAAGATTTTAATAAAATATTTACAAAAGCGCTAAACAATTTTTCATTATCTATATACATATCTTAACGCCAAGTCCCTTACGGGGTACGCAGAGAGTGCCCAGTGCCAGGCCTCACGATCCTGATATTATCATCATCTAGCGATCACAAAGTAAGGTTTGAGGACTTTATTCAAAAACTACTCTAGCACGACTAAGCGAGACAGTTTACGTAATATCTACTATAGATGTGGCAATAAATCGTTACTCGTTTATTACCATAGTTATCCCTAATCCGACTTGAATATTATAACGATATATTGTAGAAACATTTTTGGATTATTTTGCAATTGTGAACTAACTTGTCTATATATGTATATAAAAATCAATGCCACTTTTCGTTGTAATTTTATCACTCAAGAACGGGCTCACCTATCCAAACCAAATGTTTAGGCTTTGTTCGGACTATTTAGTAGATGGTTTATTTGAAGTTTGCATAAAATCGGTAGAACTGTTCTTCATTTAGCATATTTTTTGGAACAAATGAATTCAATAAATATCGAATCATTTTGTTAAAAGGTATTTTTCAGTCAAATTGAAACTTTTTCAGTTTTTTTTTTCTTGATTTGTTTTGTTGTGTTATGTCATTCTTGCTGTCAAACCCTCCCTCCCTACCCTCCAAACCGGAACACGTCATGACGTTATGGCGGCAGGAATAAGTAAGACGGTGGTACCAATCCGGGTGAGTCGCTGTGAAACTCTACCACCTAGTCAGATGTCACGGTGTTAGTGACGGTAAGCCTATGCTCGCCTCTTACGAGCTACCTGGCAGGAAGGCAGATGGTCTATTCTGCATAGGAGCCCGTACCAACACGGGGAAAAAATATAATATCTTATATATAAAATTCTCGTAAATATATAAATTGACGTCCGCCGTACACGTTTTGCCACATAGATAACAACTTTAATAAATGACCGGAGTTTGTTCTCCGATATACATTTGTAACAAATGTAATAAAACGATTTAACATGTTTTATACTAAACTAGCTGTTTCCTGCGAGTTCGCCCGCGTTTTTCATAGGAACCTGTTGTGCGATCGGGATTAAAAGTATACGTTAATCCACGTCACAATCTATCTGTGTTCCAAATTTCAGACAAATCCGTTCAGCCATTCGAGCGTGAAAGAGTAACAAACATCCATACATACATACACACAAACTTTTGCATTTATTATATTAATAGGATAGAATATAAATTAAAAAGACATACCCGAAAAAGCTAAATATACTCATTTGTGTTATTCACTACTTCTACACAGTACACATATCTTATATCACCAAAACTAATACAAGTATGGCACAATACACTTGTATAACTGAAACATTTTATCAAAAGCGGCATACCTAATCTATCGATAAAACTTGAATTAATTATAATCAGTAATACTTTTACGGCGATTGTTTATCGTATAGATAGTAATTAGCCAACTAAAGCTGATTTTTTTAGACAGTTCTCACTTTTTTCTTGAATATCACTTGTAGGTTTATAAAGCTCACCCGCCTATCTAAATTAGGCCGAGTCCACACTACGAATTTTCACCGCGCGGTTTTCGCAACAGTTCCTCTTTTTAAAGTCAGTAAAATGGTATATATCCTGATCATTAATCATCGTTAGCCAACTGTACAAAATCTCACGAGGGTCTGGTATCCATTTTACGGTCACACTTTGTTCATGTAACTAACACAGATTTAAACGAAACATGTGAAATTCGTTTATTAATTTTAAATATCAAAATTCTTATTCTCAGCCCCTGATAATCTACTTACCTCGTCAAATAGTTTAATAATAATATATTAACAATAACCAAAATTTCACTGACAATTGACTAAATATTTTTTTACGCTAATCGCGTTTAAATTCGACAGTGAAAACCAGTCTTACAGCTACGCTAATTGGTTATTCCTGAATTGCGCTCATGACGTCATAACAATCATATGCGTCCTTGTGCGAATGCAACAAGGTGCACTTATTCCTCGGTCAAATGGCTAACGATGCGCACTCGACGGATGCGCCTGCGCACCATCATCTCGAGAGGTGTCCAACTGGCGCCGCCTTCAATCATTCAATTACCAACACTTTTGATGCAGCGTTGCGGAGATCATTTTACTGAATTGACGGTGTTATCTCTAATCGGCCGGAACGAACGCATTAAATGTACGCGTAAGAAGGAAACATTTAGAGTTTCGAATATAAATGCCTTGTTGGTCAAAGGGTTAGCGTACATGCCTAATGCAGACGATCACGAGTGTTTCGATCCGGAGGCAGGCATTCGTATACCGAATATACCGTAGTTGTGAAACTAGGTTTGCGAGTTTATTTAATATATATTCTCGCCTCTGAGGTCCAGCGGTTCAGTTGATGGACTTGACTGCACGAGGTCCCAGGTTCGAACCCCGGGTCGGGCAACAAAAAGAAATTTGGGTATTTCCAATTTTCTAATAAAATTAACGTTGCTCGGGATTGGATATGTGCCCGGTTGGCGATAGGCTTGCCACCTATCACATTATGGGACTAAGGGTCTTCGGCTAGTCGTGTGTGCCCTGGTTGTGCCTCTGCCTACCTCTTCGGGGATATTGGCGTTAAGATACTTTTTTTTAAATTCTCGCGTCACAATGTTAGTCGCCGTACTTCTCCGAAACGGCTTTACGGATTTTCACCAAATTTTTTATGCATTTTCAGTAGGTCTGAGAATCGGCTACCATCTATTTTTCATACTCCGAAGTGATAAGGGTGATAACCACAACTTTTTTACTAAAATCAAATTAAAAAATAGCAGAACAACGTCTGTCGGGTCAGCTAATATCATACATATTTATGTATTTCGATCTAACAGAATAGTTATAAGAACCCACAACAAAATAACGTATTTATTGTAATTATTTATATTATTTTTGGCCACCTTTTATATAATATTAGCGCATTAAAAAAGCAAAAAAACCCAACTTCAATTTCAATAAGCCATCCATGTACATAAAACAAGAGTATTTTCTTCGATTACCCTGGGATTCCATTGTCAGATCCAAATTTGTTGGCAATGGGACTACCATGGAAGTGCTTTCTTTCAAATACAAAACCATTATTAAATAGAAATCGGCAACAACGGAGAAATCAATAAACACAGTACATACCTACAAAAACATTTAATTTTGAACATATAACAACCTCATTTGTCAAAGTCCGTTAAAAAAATACGCAGACCATCTGCACCGCATTGTCGTAATTGACGAAACAGTTTCGTTTCCTATGTGTAACGTATTGTAGGCATAACAACATTGTTTTAGTTTTAAGGCAGACTTATCTATACTAGTGTTCGACCATTGGTCGAAATTCGCCCCTAATAAGTTTTAATATCTTTTTGATAACGAGACCATCTTCATTTATCAAGACAGACTACTTTGTTTCCAAATGTATAGTTTGTGCGCCGTCGGTGATCGTTTGTCGTTATCAACCATATATTTAAGTGTGTCAATGCATGGTAGTATATATTATGTTTTGATTTAATCCACTTTACAAGCATTATTATGGATAAATATGAGATTCAGCACTTTTCTTACACATAAACTATAAGTGAAACCAATTTCATAATCCTCCGTCCGCACAATTTTCCTAAAAAGGCGTCCAAAGTTTTGCTTCACGTATTAATATTATGATAAGATCGTCTTTTTAAAAACTATCGTGACTACTACAATACGCGCTTAAAATAACGCCAGCCCGTCTGCTTGTTTGCCTTGCAATGCCATAAAAAAACAGGACACCTTTAATACTACCACATTCTAATCTATGAATTCACATAAAAAATGACGAAATCTATTTCCACCAGTGACTGTTAAGCAATAAACAAGTCCAAAATAAATCTGTCAGCTAACTTCCAGTGAAAATATTTGTACGTGCCTAAAAGGGTTGTCAGCCGTCAGATATGTTGTGAATACCATCTGCCATACACGCCTCACACAGTTTATCTTATCCATGTCTTTGCTTATTAAATATGAACAAGTAACACAACAAACTTCCAACCGGGGGCTCGTCTATTATCTTGTCACTGTTATCTACGTATAGAACGCAATAGCTATTGACCGACTTCGAAACCATTAAATATGCCAGACACATCGACATCTATGAATAATCTATGATAGCGAACCATGAACTCATCTTTGTTCTCATTTAAAGATATTCACACCAATTGTTGGAAGGAAGATATTTGTACCCAACTATAAAAACATTTAAAGTGTGTCACACACTTAAGAGCCAAATAATATCACGCAGTAATATGAAAATCTATCTTTACATCCAATACGACTTATTCCAATTTAAATTTATGATTCGAATGTTTATTATTCTGACAAAATTAAAATAAATGATTTTTGATTCTCTTAAGGTTCTAGATGGCTGGAAACACTGGTTATAAACATTAGTTTGCATCCGTCTTAACCGTAGATTCAATCTAAATTTAATAATAATCAGAAGATGGAAACAAAGTTTCCTTCAAGTTTAACTTTGTTGGAAGGCGTATTTACAACCGTCTAAAACGTCTTTAATGAACGAACAAATAACGTTGATTTATATTGTTCATTCAAAAAGAATATAAATCAAATAATAATCCAAAATAAATTAAATCGGGAAGGCTCGGTTTAATAAAGGTTGGGAAAGTCTGATCTAGAACGTCTTTTAGTGACATAACACTACATAATTGAATTCTGGAAATCATGATAAAAATTAAAGATCTTTGTACTAACTCTATACAAATACTAGAATATAGTTCTAACACAGGCGATTACACTATATCGTATTACATAGTAATAGTTATTCCATGTAGATTACTTTCCTTGAATAGATAAATAAAAGAACATCTGCCATGATAAAAGATGAAGTTTTGGAGAAAATTACAAGTGTCAGTTTCCTCGAATCGTGATAAATCCTTGTCACAATCATACACATCTGTTAGTAAATATTCAGTGATGTAGTTATTGCATTAAACGTATTAAAAATATATGTGAAACAATATTGCTTGCGGTGTAAACTAAATAGAGCTAGATAGAAAATAGAGACTAGGTAGAGCGAAGAGCTTCAAAACTCATTTTTTTACATATTTGAACACACTTGTTTTTTTATCATTTATAAAAAGGCAATAGTCATTGCACATAAAGCCAAGAAAATAAAACCCTTCCGAAAACTGACACCCAAATTACTTTTCACCACAATTTACTATGCACTGTTTTATCGAATTTGGAGACGAGTAGTATTGGGCCACCGAACAGAAAGGTGTGTGTGAGATTCACACACGATGGAAGTGAAACTTCAGTAAAACGACAAAAGAATGAGATGAATATATATTTGTGTCTCTTGTCTATAAAAGAATGAGCTGAATATATATTTGTGTCTCTTTCCTGTCGTTTTTCCGTTGCACCCGTTTTGAAATCACAACGACTCTAAAGAAGTTTCTCTTTAAAAACCACAGCAAAACTGCCTCTATGGTGTCTATAGCTGACAGTTGTCGTAGCCTAAAGACACCATAATAAAAAAACATGGCCCAGAAATAGTTTTTTTTTTTTTGTAAAAGTCTAAATAATAACTATAAATTAATTGATAGCTAGCTGAAAAGCAAGACCGACATCTTCACACGACATCATCGACAGGACCCGAAGCATAGACTTTCACTTATCATCACTACCCAATAATCCACGAAAGTGTCAAAACAAGCAAGATTAACATTTTTTTATATTAAATCAAGTAGATATTTTCATTCATTTCATTTTACACCCTCAAATCTCATATTCATACCCAAGAGAATACATATAGTGTAGTGAAAACGGCGTGGGCGTAATATCGATTTTCTTGCGGTAGGAGGACATCCAAATGTCATTGTGAGGCTACAACAGTTCGTGAATGTACAGAAAAAGAGACCAGCATTTAGTATCTTATGATGAGACTAATTAGTTCGGTTTATTTAGTTTAGTTCGGTTCGGTGAGGACCGGGCCGTAGCCGCGGAGTAAGATGGCGAATGCTACCGCGACCCCATCTCGCTCCTAGCCGGGCGGCACGAAGGTCATAATGTGGTTTTTAGGCGGTTCGAGTCCGACATAACCCGTTGTTCTCCCCCGAGAGCAGCGGGTATCCGGGGGGATTTTCCACACTTAAAAAAAAGGTTGGCACAATATGATTAAAAACTAAACGGATTACTATCTAATTTCATTATTGCGGTTTCTCAATTACAGGAAAACAAGTAAGCTGACGGAAAGAGTCAACAGCACATACTAGCTATCTTATTAGTAAACATAGACTAAGGTACTCCAAGGTTTAAGTGGGCATTACAGCCCAAATTACAGTATTATGAAGACTACAATGGTGGTAGCCTTATACTTCAAATTGGCTGATCAAGTAATGAAAAACAATTGAAAGCCATATTTATAATAAAAGAAGAAGAATAAAATGTTAACGAAAACTTGGGAGCACTTGTTTATAATTAATAAAAACATAAAAATTTCGCCGATTTAATTAGTTCATTATAATACTTATAACGGGGTATCAATAGTCTTTTAAGAGTATAACAGCGATTAAATAATAAAAAGTGAATAGGAAAGAAATAAAATTATAATAGTAGTAGCTACGGCACCTTATATTTTTAACAATTAAGGAAATAGATATTGTTAACATATATAAAAAATGTATATTCAGATTATTATTAGAGCAATCCTCTATATTACAATGTCTGTAATGTAATTAACACAATGCCAATATAGTTTTTAAACTTCCTTTTTTTTGAAACACTTTTGTTAACAATAATTATTTTAATAATCCATACTATACGTAACTATTATTTTGACATTTTCAGCTAGATGTACAATTATTATTACGGTATACTGTAGACGCCTGTTTTCGAATTATATTCGTGCCCTTGCCTATAGGCGACAAAAAGATCATTAATTTTTTACCGAGTTCAAAAAACGAAGAGGTTCTCAATTCGACCGTTATATTTTTTTGTATGTTTCATGCGGAATAGTTTCGAATTGGTCCTATAAAAATTTGATTCCGGTAGGCAAATTAGTTTTTGTGTTATCAGCATTTTTTATCTACTTTCACCTACCCCGATGTTTATTTTTATTAAGTTAAATCATATCAGCAATACACTAAAATGTACTAAATAAAAATAACTACATCAATAAAAACCGACTTCAAAACTAAAAAGTAAAGAATAAAAAAACAATTAATTATATACTACCTATTATTTGTATGTGCTATTTACTAATAGGTTTGAAGTCTGTGCGAAGCCTTAAACTAATAATTATATTATAAGTAAGTGTTAAATTGGTTTTGCACCGACTTCAAACCTATTAAATGTAAATGGCACATATTTAAATAATAAGAAGTATACAAAGTTAATATTAAATGTTTATTATTTTTACTTTTAGTTTTGAAGTCGGTTATTATTAAAGTAATTATTTTGTTATTAAGATTTTTAAAATGCACACATCTAGTGTTATGTCACCAAAAGACGTTCTAGACAGTTGTGATCACGCCTTCCAACAACATGAAGAGGGAAACAACACAAAAAACAATGTACAGTACTACTATTCAAATTAAGCGCTTCGCCTTTACAGTTTTTACTCTTTTTACAGTTTACACTTTTATTTTTAAATTAACTGACCTAATCTAAATTTAAGCGAAATGATAAATTATGTAATAACAACTCTACATTATAGATATTTTAAAATACATTCGGATTTCCGAAGCTTGACCAATATAGCCGAAGCGCATAATTTAAATAGTGCTACTATACGAGTAAGTACATGTAAAGCTTTTCGCTCTGTCTATACCGTAAGCAATATTGTTTACTGATCTTATGGAATACGTTGAATGAAATATATAACTGAAAATTTTCTAACAGACTTGTATTGATTGTGACAAGAATTTATCATGATTCGAGGAAACTGACACATGTAATTTTCTTCAAAACTTCATCTCTTATCATGGCAGATGTTTATTTATTTATCTATTCAAAGAAAGCAATCTACATGGAAATACTATTATTATGTATTACGATAAAGTGTAATCGCCTCTATTGGAACAACATTCGAGTTTTTTTTCTGTACCTGTACAAAAAACAGATGAATACTTATTTAAAATCTGAAAGTAATCTAAAATTCTAGTAAATACTATTATATTTGTTATTTTAAAAAAATACTATTTTAAAATTTTGTTTAAGTTACAAGGAAGAAACAATATTTACTTAGCTTCTAACAAAAATATTTTTTGTGTATTATTACTATAATTTAGTTAATAAACATAGTTTTTCTTAACAATTTATTGTCAATTATAATATAGAGTAGTACTATTTAAATTATGCGTTTCAGCTATATTCGTCAAGCTTCGGAAATCCGAATGTATTTTAATATTTAGAGTTGTTATTACATAATAAATCATTTCGCTTAAATTTAGATTAGGTCAGCTAATTTAAAAATAAAAATATAAAGTGTAAAAAGAGTAAAAAGTGTAAGGCCGAAGCGCATAATTTAAATAGTAGTACTGTAACTAACTTCTTTGTAAGGATATTAATAACATATTCTGTTAATTTCTGGTAAGGATTAATTATATAAGGATTTTAACAATACACAAGTTCATAACATTTAAACTTAAATGTTAACCTGCAACGATTATGGAACTAATGTCGCATGACAATTATAATAGTACTACTATTTAAATTACGCGCTTCGGCTTTACACTTTTTACTCTTTTTAAAGCTTTTATTTATTACACTTTATACTTTTATTTTTAAATTGGCTGACCTAATCTAAATTTAAGCGAAATGATTAAGTATGTAATAACAACTCTATATATAGATACTTTAAAAAAACATTCCAATTTTCGAAGCTTGAGTAATATACCGAAGCGCATAATTTAAATAGTACTACTACTACTACTACTACCAATAGTATACCTGGTAAGTAAAAAGGACATTAGTAGATCCAAATTTATATTGTTAACTCTATTAACTTCTATTTGTGCAATAAAGACTGATTCTAATTATGAAGTTTTGATCGACAAAATCCAAAAAAAAATTTGGAGATCAAGCTGCGCTGATGGGGTCATGGTTTCAATTCTACTTCGCTCAGGTCAGCTAGGTACGAGTAGCAGCGGCTAGCTAGCTGACTGCTGCTAGGCTTCGTAAAGCAGGCCACTCACAGCTGTGTATAGCCTGTTTTAGAAAGTATATACATACATATCTTCACGCCAAGTCCCTTACGTGGTAGGCAGTGTCGAGTGCAAGACCTCATTATCCTGATAAACCTGTCTGGCTTCCTTCACATTGCTTACCCTTTTCATACAAACACGTCGGTTTCGGAGACTCTTGATACCACCCTCGGATAATATCCGAGTGATCTGATCGTGGAATGTCAACCATTTCCTCCCGGGGTACCTACATCCATCCACATTCGCATTGTATATCTGCTTTGTTTGAACTTTCATCTATTTCACATGACCGAACCAGCAGAGCATGCCCTTTCGCATTTTAACATGAACATAAGGCCATGATTTCACTATGTCATTCAGCTTTAGACTTAAGAAGAACCAACTTTACACGTTAACAATGAAAAAAAGAAAACTTTTCCGAAAACGTACCTATTCCAAAACATCAGAAAAACGACACCAGTGCATCGTAGATTGTTAGATTAGAAAGTAGCTTGACTTTAAAAAAGCTACTTTCCACCATAATCTACGATGCAATGGTGTCGTTTTTCTGATGTTTTGGAATAGGTACGTTTAATAAAATACATCACGGAATATCTACTAACAGATGTGTATGATTCGTCATAGGATTTATCATGATTCGAGGAAAATGACACTTGTAAAAATTCATCTCTTATCATGGCAGATGTTCTTTTATTTATCTATTCAAGGAAAGTAATCTACATGGAAATGCTATCATATTTATTATTTTATTTTTTTATATAATATTGGATGGCAAACAAGCAGACGGATTTCCTTATGGTAAGAAATTCACGCCGCTTAGAGACACCAAAGGTGGCAATGGTGCGTTGCCAACCTAAGACCGTGCTGTTAGGCCTAGAGCCGTAAGTAAATTTACCGGCGACCTTACCCTCCGAACCGGAAAACGCGGCAGAAATAGGTAAGGTGGTGGTACCAATCCGGGCAAGTCGCTACGAAACTCCACCACCTAGTCAGATGTCACGATGTTAGTGACGGTAAGCCTATGCTCGCCTTTTACGAGCTGCCTGGCAGGAAGGCAGTTGGTCTATTCTGCAAAGGAGACCGGACTAACAACCGGAACCGGAAAAAAAAATGTTGAAGTTGCAAGAAAGAAACAGTATATTAATTAAACTTCTAACAGAAATAACTTTTGTGTATTATTACTATCATATAATTACTCGACATACATTTTCGTCACAATTTATTGTCAATTAACATATAACTAACTTTTTTGTAAGGATATTAATAACATATTTTGTTAATTTTAGTGTAAGGACTAATCATAGTTAGTTAGTTAGTCCTAACATTTATATTTAACATTTATTATGCGCTTTGGCTTTACACTTTTTACTCTTTATACACTTTATACTTTTATTTTTAAATTGGCTGACCTAATCTAAATTTAAGCGAAATGATTAATAAAGAGTAATAACAACTCTTTATAGATATCTTTAAAATAGATATTTTGGATTTCCGAAGCTTGTCAAATATAGCCGAAGCGAATCATTTAAATAGTAGATACTACAGCTGTAATCTTATATGTTAACCTGCAATGATTGTGCAATTAATGTCGCATGCCAATTACTTGGTAAGTAAAAAGGACATAAGTACATCCAAATTTATATTCTTTACTATATTAACTCCTATTTGTGCAACAAAGACTGATTCTAATTATGAAGTTATGATTTAAAGCTACAGTAGTAGTACTATTTAAATTATACGCTTCGGCTATATTACTGAAGCTTCGAAAATCGGAATGTATTTTAAAAATATCTATTTATAGAGTTGTTATTACATAATTAATCAATTCGCTTAAATTTAGATTAGGTCAGCCAATTTAAAAAATAAAAGTATAAAGTTTAGTGTAAAATGAGTAAAATGTGTCAAGCCGAAGCGTATAATTAAAATAGTAGTACTGTATGTAGCTAGGTAGTGTATCGTTACAACCATATATTCAATATTCATACATAATAAAAGAGAAAACATATAGTGTTGTGACAATAGCGTGGACGTGAAATCGATTCGGTCGCGGTAGGTGGACGGGCAAGTGGTTCTCATTGTGATGGTCGGGCCGCGCGTGACCGCTCTGTTACTGGTTCAATGCGACACGGCCTCGTGTGCGGAGATGGTCACGATCTAGTATTTTGCATTTTTTATCAACTCCTATGAGATGTGCGGAATTAACACCTATATAAGGTACAGTAGTATTATTTAAATTATGTACTTCGGTTATATTCGTCAAGCTTCGGAAATCCCAATGTGTTTTAAAGATATCTATATAGAGTTGTTATTTCATAATTAATCATTTCGTTTAAATTTAGATTGGGTCAGCCAATTTAAAAATAAAAGTATAAACTGTAAAAAAAAAAAAAGTTTAAAGCCGAAGCGCATATTTTTAAATAGTAGTACCGTACAGAAGGGTTACCATTGAATCTCGATTTCATGCAAATTGGAAATTAGAATCGAATATGTCGCTTTAGGTATTCTTGAACACAGTACTAGTAGATTAATTTATTTTAGTTAATTACCTCTCAGCGTTAGACCTCTCACTACGTTTTTAATTATCTGTTCCTTTGTACAGGTGTAAGTAAATAAAAGTGACACAAAAACAGTTAATAATAAAAAAAACCTTACCGGCCTATTAATAAATATAGATTAAAGTACTACAAGTTTCAACCTGGTACTATAGTTTTTATTACACTGTGACACAGACTATAATAACAACGTTACTCCTACTCGTCTCTTATCGTATTAATAACAATTTATTGTACTTAAAGCAAAAAGTAACTTAAAGCTCAACTTGGATTAATTTGCAAAAATAAAGTAATATTACATTACCCAATCCTTTAACTGTCTAGATTTTGATTTGGGGTCTGTTTGACCTCATACGCCAACATGGCATTGAAGGTCACTTTATATCAGAGATTCCCCAACTTTTGTGGCCTAATACCCCTTTTAAAAATCAGTTACTTTTTAGCGCCCTCCACTTTTTGCCACCTTTAAGACTTCAGTAACTCTGATCTAGAGTTTAATTAAATCTTTATTCTAAACTAGACCTTTCTTACAAGACTGAGCAGATAATAATGCAAATTTACGATATTAATCATACAATTAATAGAAAAATCTTTACTCACATGGAGCCACACAAGTGGTACTTTTGCGCGTCGACATTTTTGTCAACTACCGCGGGATCTGAATCGCAGACACACACTGGTATTAGTACACATAAGCGAACCCCATTTTTTTCTAATGGCTTCACCGCTCCCCGTTAGGCATCCAGCACTCACAAGGGGGTTATTTCCCACTTTGGAAAAGACTACTTTACATCATTACATTTTACCTTAGACGTATTTTAAATTTAGTCAAAGGCAAGTACAGAGAGATGACCTAGTTTTGTGAAATATTTTTGCTGTATAAAGCATCTTTTGTTTGCAATTAAAAATACCTGATAATGTAGGAACATATTAAATAGTGATATAAATATGTTTTATTAACAAACAGTTGACAAAGACGAGAAACACAAAACATTTTGTAATAAGGTTAGCAAGATAGCAGACACATGGTAATGTACTATGAAAAAAATGTTTTGCAATTCGACACTTTGTTATATCTTCATTGTAATGGACTGAAATACGAAACCAATGTCATTGCACTTGGTCTGTCGAGATTCAATCATTCTAAGGTTACATGATTTTGGCATAATTAATTATTTATTGACAAACGCGCGCGTACGTAGATTATTCTTATACAAGAATGTAAAAAGATGAAGATGAAGAAAGAAGAGAAGATAAAAAAGGTTGTTAAACAGTGACGTTAAAAAAGGTTGCTGCAATCGGCGATCGCATTTGGAACGCCATATACATATAGTTGCACAACTATATATGGCGTTAATTGTCATATATATTGAGTGTTCACAAGATGAAGTTTTTTAGAAGTCCCCAAAAGTAAACTTTAATTGATAAAATCAAACAAGCGTAACTTCTACCGCATTTAAAGAAACTATTGTCACAATAATAATCCGTTCACACATTAAGAGGATCCATTGAATTGCAAATGTCTAGATCACGAAAAGAAATGCTCTTTTATGAACAGGAAGAAAGGCTCTACAAAGTTGTATGTCATCCAACCACCAATCCAATATATATATGTACGTAACGTGAAATAAGGCAAAGAGAAAACGAGTTTAAAACCTGTTTATTCTCCCCAGCTACTTGGTTCAATTTGCTTACACATTATACCGGCCAAGGACGTTAAGTTATATATAAAGCGGAACAGAACTTCAATAAAGATCGCTTAAAGCTTGATAATCGGCAAGGAATTAACGGATTGTACTGGTGCAGATAAAAATCCACTCTGTAATACAGCACTGGCTTACATCATTCAAAGATTGAACAGCGCGTTACGAAACAGTCAGTTCTTCTCGTCTTCAGTCAATAAAATTACATCTTTAGATTTTTTACATTCTTTTTTTATCTGTAATGGCCCATCACAATCAAACGCAAGTCACTGGAAAGTGATGTTGGAGTCATAACTTGTGATGTACTGAGGTAGAAAACTGACTTTTTGTTACTCTTTCTTTAAATAATTGTAAGGCGATTTTGAGATTTTTAGCAATGCGAACAATAAAGGACTTAGCGAATCTCTTAGTGTAAGAATGAGGAATGTCTACTAACTATGAGCGGTACAGATTCGCCTAGTAGTGCAGATTTAGAATGTTACGGATATCAAGGGTATGAATCTGGACACACTTGCTGACATGAATGCTGTAAAGAACTGATACTTTAAAGCTCGAAAAGTCAAAACCAAGTCAAAATAAGTTGATACTTCTTTTTATTAGGGGATGATACAAAGAAACCATTAGCTACCTCTACCAGTTATTTGATTAACCTAAACATTGTGACCCATAGCATACTGCTAAACTTCAGTAGCGAAGCCGCTGCAGGAAATCCAAGATGGATGGGTGAAGTAAAATTAGCGAGACTGGACGAGAGTTCTTGTGTTTTAAAACAGGCAGTTCCGTGGCAGTTCCCGTATATTTAGCTCCCTACATACGCTGCTGGTTAGAACCACGACGCTACTCGTATCTTACTGCTAGAGATTACACTCAGTCACAAAGGACTGATGTTATTTCCAAATATTGCTGAGTCTCTCTAATGTACGGTCACTCTCTCAATTTACTTTTTGAATTGACGTCACAAGCCTCGCTGAGAGATACAGCAGTATTTGGAAATAAAGGCAGTATTATTACAACTCTAAATACTCGCATATTACTAGTGGTGGTTACACCCATAATAGGGAACTGATGGCAATTTAAAATATTAGTGACTCTCCCTAATTTATATAACAGTAAAACATTAACAGTAAAAATGGAAGATAGAGCGGTACGGTTTTATGATATTAGAAAGCAAACAAGCACAGGGATTTCCTGATGGTAAGAAATTCACACCGCCTAGAGACACCAAAGGTAGTAATGGTGCCTTGCCAACCTTAGGCCAGCACGTTAGGCCTCGAGCAAAAGGAAGTTTACCGGCTACCTTACCCTCTGAACTGGAACGTGTCAACGGCAAACGCTGACGTTATGGCGGCCGAAATAGGTAATGCAGTATAAAAAAAAGTAATATTAAATTAATGATTCAAGGCAGAATGCTCTAAAGTTTTTGTATAATTCATAGCTGCAAGATTATAGTAATAGGAAAAATAACTTTCACCATATCCGATGGGTATTCCATCCGGACTCTTCGAAACAAGACTCTTCGAAAGAGAGACCGGCTCATTAAAAAAAAATGAGCAAAATATTTAGAAATGACACCAGTTTATTGTTAGGAGTATAACCTCCAGTAGTATAAAGCTGCATGGTTAGAACAGTCAGTTCAGTAAATCCTGCACACGAACAAGACATAGAGAAATTACTTCGGATCCACATGGTTCCTTAGTGTACTACAAGCGTATATCGGCCAAGGACGCCACATGTACATAAGAACGGAAATCCAATAGAGATCGCTTAAAACGTGATAAGCGCCACGGAATTAGTAACGGATTTTACTGGTGCATATGTATATAAATCCCCCGGACGTATCACTAGCCTACTTCCAACTATGCGCTTTTACAATACATTAATCAGTATCAGTATTAAGAAAGCCTCTGTGGTCTAGTGGTCCAGGTGTTGGACTTGACTTCATGAAGTCCCAGGTTCCATTCCCGGGTCGGGAAAATGTACAATTTTCTAATAAAAAAATGTTGCTCGGGATTGGATATGTGCCCGGTTGACGATAGGCTTGAAACCTATCACATTGTGGGACTTAGTATCTTAGGCTAATCGTGATTGTGCCTCTGCCTACCGCTTCGGGGATATGGACGTGAAGATAATCCAGCTAGTGTTTTGTAGCTCTAGGCTTAAGCCACAATTTTTGAATGCAATTGTATCCTGCAATGTGTATTATAGGCACACAACATGAGAACAGGGGGGGGGGGGTTGTGTATTTGGAAAGTGCGCCATCAAAAGATTTAATTTCACCACCAAGCAATTGCGAATATATACTTTAAGAGAAGAGTTACGTTAGAGAAGAGAAACGTTATAATACCGATATTTTTAATTCTCTTTCTTTAAGGTAAGTAAGTGATTTCAATAAGAATAGTCTTTTCAAAGGTTGTTCTTGAATCTTAATTTCATGCAAATTGGAAATCGGAATCGGATGAGTAATTTTAGATATTCTTGAATTTAGTTAATAACAAACAATAAATTATTTTATCGGATTAGATGAAGTGTTTTGTAAACTAAATGATAATAACCAGATGGCTGAACACAGTGTTCATGAGTACCCACCTACAATGACATATCCGACATATACAATTCTACGCAACGTTACTTTTATGAGAAAATTGAACTTACACATTTTTTTGTTGCCTGACATGGGGATCGAACCCCTTAAGACGTCAAATCCGACGCCGGACCGCTAGAAAATACAGAAGCAATAAAGGCTTGTCCTAATAGGTACATTTTACTCTTAAAAGGGGCTGAATTAGAGCAGAAAGCAATAACATGTGGGTTGAATAAAAGCCATTCTTCTGACAAGCGCAAAAAAGGCCCTGGGTGATATTTTTCCCAACGAGCGTAGCTCATTTGTGGTGTACGTAAACGTGGCACCAGACAAAGGGAACAATAACGGGTAATCTACCCCAGCTAGCACTTGGTTCGCGGCGTCTAAACATTTCGTGTCGGCCAAGGACGCCACGATATAATATGGCAGCACTGCTCGGTATATCATTATAACATGCAGTGTTGCCAGATAAACGATTAAAATCGTATATACACGATCTTTTCGATTTTAAATCCGGTGTTTGGGTTGACAAGGCATTGTCGTTGATGAGGTCCCGGTTTATAATGACGGGTAAAATTTTATTTGCCCATAAAATTTTGTTTTATTTTTAATTTTCTAATCATTAAGTTTACCTGTCATATTGTGGGATACCTTTCGCTTATTGTGGGTATCCTGCTTGTACTTCTGCTTCGGTTCGGGGATAATATAGTGAAAGAATTTTTTGTACCGACATAAGATCATATATTCAAATACGACGCGTTTTTACACCGCACATCCATTTTCATAGTAGTATAGTAGTTTTATTGAAATTCAAATGCGATACGCAATAAAAAAATAATATTTATATTAATTTTAAAAGTTAATTTATATTAAGTTTGAGAACATATTTTTTTTAAACAAAACAAAACAGAGAAACAATTTGATTTGTATTTCTGTTATTGACGAAATACAATTTCTCCTAGAATTGTATGATTGTGTAGAATAAATTTGGCAACCCTGATACCAAGATGTACATTTAAAAGACATAACAATGATAGCGACGTTGAATGAGTTATCTATACGGATTATCGAAGGACGGAATTTAGGAAATTCTTTCATTAAACGGGTGAAATACGGAAGACCGTATTTTTTTTAGTTATAAAAACATGTAAGTTTATTTTTGGGCTACTGATCATAATCAAGTAGATACGTATCTATGCCTCTAGAAATTCTACCCCTAAGGCCCCCCCTTAGGGGTAGAAATAGGGGTTGAAAGTTTGTATGAAAGTCCTTATCAGTAAATATAGTAACTGACACGCGAGCAAAGCCGCGGGTAACAGCGAGTCGATTTAAATTATCTCAGTACTTTTTCAAGTTACGAGGTCCCCGCGGTGTCACTCCAGCTCACACCTCACGAAGGTTATGGCGTTAGTTTTACTTTAGCTTGTAACCTTCATTTGCAAACGAGCTATACGATGCAAATATTTTCTTTTATTTTTTTTTTATTTAAAAGTAAACAAGCAGACGGATTTCCTGACAGTAAGAAACTCACGCCGCCTAGAGATACCAAAGGTGGTAATGGTGCGTTGCCAACCTGAGGCCGGGATGTTAGGCCTCGAGCAAAATTAAGATTACCGGCTTCGTTACCCTCCAAACCGGAACACGTCGTGACGTTATGGCGACAGAAATAGGTAAGGCGGTGGTACCAATCCGGGCGAGCCGCTGCGAAACTCTACCACCCAGTTAGATGTCACGGTGTTAGTGACGGTAAGCCTACGCTCGCCTTTTACGAGCTGCCTGGCAGAAAGGCAGATGGTCTATTCTGCACAGGAGCCCAGACCAACACGGGGATATCTACGAGTTGTTTTAGAAATTATCATGTTAAAACAAACTAACAATTTTAAGTTTGTTTTACTAATTCCAAACTAGCGGACCGACTCAACTTATTTCGGGTGTACACTTGTCTTTAGGGTTCCATAGCCAAGGGCTAAAAAAAGGAACCCTTATAGATTTGTCATGTCTGTCTGTCGGGGTATAGGTGTTCCCGCGGAATACCTATTGTTAAAATTGGAGCAAAGCTACAGCTCACAAATAGTATATGAAGTAAAAAAGTATCTTCATGTCCATATCCCCGAAGAAGTAATCAGAGGCACTACCACCCACGACTATCAGAAGACACTAAGTCCCACTATGTGATAGGTGGCAAGCCTATCGCCAACCATGCATATAACTTATCCTGGTAAATGTTATTTTTATTAGGAAATTGAAATAACATATTTCCTTTTTTTGTCCGAACAGGGATCGAACCCGGGACCTCAGGAAGTCAAGTCCGACGCCGGATCGCTAGACCATAGAGGTGAAGTGTATGAAGTAAACAACGTTAGTATGTAACTAACAAGGCTCAGAAGGCCACTGGTAGCTGAGGCTGTAGAGGTGAGATAAGGGCCGAGCGCGGAGGCAATGTACACAGTTGAGATAGGCGTTGCACAAAGTAAATATTTGCATTACACAAAACGACCACGTAGAACGAGCTAACACTATTAACGCAAATCAGGGTCACGTTCCTTACAGCTTTTGTAAAAAAAAGTTAGGAGATCAAATAATTTTACATATTTTTTTTATGTGAGAGGTCAACGAACATACACACCATGGCCTAAAGATGCCAAAGACGTTACAGGTGCGTCGCAATCCTGAGGCCGGGGTGGAAGGCCTATTGTGCAAGTCGGCTACCCTACCATCCAGACTTTTTTTTTATAATATTGGAAGGCAAACAGGCAGACGGATTTCCTGATAGTAAGAAATTCACGTCGCCTAAAGACACCAAAGGTGGTAATGCTGCGTTGCCAACCTGAGGCCGGGGTGTTAGACCTCAAGCACAAGTAAGTTTACCGGCTACCTTACCCTCCAAACCGGAACACGTCATGACGTTATGGCGACAGGAATAGGTAAGGCGGTGGTACCAATCCGGGTGAGTCGCTGCGAAACTGTACCACCTAGTCAGATGTCACGGTGTTAGTGACGGTAGGTCTATGCTCGCCTTTTACGAGCTGCCTGGCAGGAAGGCAGATGGTCTATTCTGCAAAGGAGCCCGGACCAACACGGAACATGACAGTCATTATGGCGGTAGGAATAGGTAACCCGACCAAGCTGCTGCACGGCACTCAACCACCGGTGATTTTGTTGGTGATGATCTATTTTACCTACGCTCGCTCCTTACGAGATGCCTAGCAGAGAGGCAGATGGTCCATTCTATTTACCAGGACCGGAACTGCGAACAGGCTTGCAGTTCAGCTCATCATATCTATGGAAATCATGTTCGTGAACCCGGGTCATCAGATTAGAATAGACCATCTGCCTCTCTGCCAAGCAGATAGTAACAGGCGAGCAACATAGGTCAATACAGATTAGACTACTAGTGGTAAAGTGATATGCACCGTCTTACCCATTCCTGATGCCAAAATGACTGTAACATAGTTTTGGCGTCAGGTCTATCATTTAATTAAACCCAGAGCTAATACTTAACATTTGATTTGAGCTGCAGTTCTGACTCAAATATCATGTTATCTGAATATTTGAACCGGTTCAGAACTGATTTACTCAGTTCTAATACTCGATAGCGAGAGAAACAGGGCTACTAGATATCATCCAATGTTACCTAATTTTTGTTATTGTTTCGATATTCAGGTGATGAAATTAAAAATAAAAGTGAGCATCCCTCCTGTGGTCTAGCGGTTCCTTGTAGAACATAACTAGATGAGGAACAGGATTCGAATATGTGTTTTATTTTTAAATTTTCTAAC
>NJDC01058107.1:439459-453692 GCA_002245475.1 Calephelis virginiensis
TTTTCTATTTTTTTTGCCCGACCAGAGACCTCAAGAAGTCAAGTCCGACGCCGGACCGTCAGACCACTGAGACGATTTATTAACTGGATTAAATATATTAAAAAAACTAAATAGTAGCGAAAAGCCATGGTTGAAACTTTTTTTTATTTTTGTTTTTGGATTTTATTATACCATTTCAATTATTGCCGTGTGATTTCGGCATCATCGTCGATTAATATTCTTCTTCTTCTTTTTCTTTTATGGCTTTTACAACTACCATGCGTAGTTTGATTTCGCCAATGCATACGTGTTGGATAAAGCACGGTACAATATATTATAGTTACCACAGGGATCTTGAGTGTTCAGTTTTATTGAGATTATCATGTATTCCACCACCTAGAACAGAATTTTATCGAACCAGACACCACATAACATCACAGATAAATTAATTAATAAATAATAATTATTAATAAATCGATTAATATTATCTACTCTATAACCAAACTCAAACTGTCAAATGATACTTTGAAGTGTCAAAGACCGAGAGTATCATTCAAAAATATGCGATTTAGAAGATCATCATCATCATCAATTATATACTATATTGACAGATATTTGATCAGTCTTTTGAAATACGTAAACATCAAAAATATTACTGGATTGCTGATTTTGAACTTATACTTTTTAGGCGCGTTATGAAAAAATTATGAAAGTGAAATTTTAAGATCCGTCACACAAAAGTTACAGAATGAAGTTGCAGCGGAGGGCAAAAATTGTAACACAAAAGTATCATCATGAAGTTGTCTGCTTTAGAAACGTGTTTCTATATTAACACACATGATTTAGTTACATACAAGTGCGATTGATATATTTTTCGTTAGACTTTTTTATTACTATTTCCAGTAGGTATAACTTCTCACGCGCGTACATAAGTACTTCTTTAAAATTATTTTTTAATGTTGTCAGAAAGCAAGGAGACTCATCACATGGCAAGACTTTAAAAACATCTACACATACTGCAGCCTTAATATATTTGCGTTTCATCCCAATACCCTATAGCCACTACGCTAAAACTTCGACTTTAATGTATTCATTGTAACCGCTACTTCCACGTCCGGCAAAATTCCAACGACCGACAGAAGACAATTTCGCCAAAGGTCAAACAAAATAATTTAAGCGCAGTGATACTGCAAAAAAGCCGACTTCGATTCAATATTATGCTGTAAAAAAACTCAAAAATATACTAGACATTTTTCTAGACTTCCTTGAGATTCCATCATTAGGTCCAGACTTGGCGGCAATTGAACAAACATCGGAAGTAAGATCTATCAAATAAAAAAAGAAATTTTACACTTAAAGAAATTTGTGAGAAATTAATATACGTCAAAAAAACATTGGACTCAAACATATAACCTTCTTTCTTTTTGGAAGTAATTTTACTTATTAAACAACAGAAACCTGCAGAGAATGGTACTTGTGTCTCACTCATTGCCTAATGCAGACACAATAAATCATACACATCTAAAACTGCTGCAAAATGTTGACACTCATAGTAGAAGAAAACATAAGTCTGTTTTTATAGAAAAAAAAAACATCGTAAGATACCTGATAGAAAACGGTCGCCACAGCCTATAAACATTTATAACGCTATAGACTAATAGATGCTAAAACGATGCTGTCTTCTAAATTGATAAAACTTTGGGCGACATAAAATATACACTTTTTTAATGTTTAGTATCATAGTTATTTTTATCACTCATCATCACTAACATTTATCACATAATTTTAACGTAACTTGTATTATCTTAATTATATTAATTAGAACAACTTTGATTAAATAAACACATTAATGATCATTAAAGTTACGATTAATCCTATTAATATTATAAATGCGAAAGTTTGTAAGTATGGATATATGGATGTTTGTTACTCTTTCATAAAAAAAATAAAGGCATTGTTTTATTGTAATTAAATCCTTAAACTATTAAAACATTTGGCATTCTATTCCCGTATTTTGTAACAAAAATATTTTTTTCCAACTTTTAGTTTGCAAAAGTGAGTGTAAAATATTTCGATATTTTTAAATTCTCATATATTTGTAAATTGCAATAACTATACAAATTATATCTCGACACAAAAGACAGGTTTCAAACATATATTTCAGACTGCACACTCACAGCGACGAATATACTTTTATAAATAATTAATTAATTAACATACACAGAGCGCTAGCAATCGTATCATAACAAGGAATATTAAAAAAATACCTTTTACCCTATTAGTATACCATATTGTGTATATTTAAAATTTGAGTTTATTGTTACAAACAAAACAAAAACAAAATACACAGAGAAATGGTTACATTTTAATGTTACACGAAAAACTAAAATGTTTTTTACTAAGTCATATATTATAAAAATATTAGCATAATTTGATACCACAGACACTTATAAAACATAAAATTATAGCATAAAATTGTTTAACTTTATAGCAGCAATATTTTAACAAGTGGATTAAAAATGAAATATATTTCTGTGATTTTTTTTGCTTTTTCCCATGACCTTTCAAATCGGGCAAATAAAACGCATTGTTTATTTCTTTTGTTGTAACGAGACGTTCAAAGCCGAATTATCTTGACTAAATCCACATATAAAACTATAAAAACGTCAAATAAATAAATAAATATATCACCAGTAAACTGATTGTTTAAAAGACAACTAAAATATTAAACAATTATTAAAAATCTATGTAAATTCTACGTTCGCATTAACTATTGTAATTGGCATAATAGCCGAAAATTACTGGCCAAATAAAAACAAAAAAAAACATTTATCTTTTTTTAAAATCAACAATCACTGAAACTGTCTATCAAACGCATATCTCCATCTACTCATTTGCTACCTGAGATGAATCCGTGACGGATACATCAAACACGAAACGGAAATCGAATGATTCTGACATATCTATATGATAATGAGTCGGACGATTTTTTTGTGATCAAATGAGATGACATTTTCTGGATGATGATTGATAATGTGCAAAAGCATCTAAAGTGGTCCATGCATAAGATGCAACGAACCGAAACGTCAATTTCTCATGGAGAAGTGCTGACGGGGAATCGAACGGCATATCGCGCACACGTCTATTTCACAGGCTGGGAACGTGCAACTGTTTTAGAGAGAGATGATCGGGTCCGGGGCGCGCGGTATGGGCGGAGCATGACGATGGCGCCCGACGAGGGACCTCACCCTTTTCCCTCCAACTTATAATCACAGAACGATTTATCGACATCGTCGAAAGAAGAAACAAATAAGTTGTTCTTAATTAATTTTGGGAATAAAAAACAACGAGTAAAAAAACAAAAAAATACAAACATCGGCAAATATAAAACAAAGATCAATAAAATTCAACTCAGTTGTACAAGTAGGCGCTACGCCAAAGCGATGTGAGTTGGAAATCTTTACTTCTTTTCAGTTTTCACATTGTATATACCAAACAAAAGGTCTACAGGTTTCCATGTTTTTTAACATAATAGCCTTTTCCTAAGCTCTAAATTTTTTTTATATAAATATGTTTATAAGTATACATTTTTCTAACTTGATTTAATGACATTTTTAATTATTTCAACATCGAATACACTTGCACTGTTTCTTTAAATATATATTTTTAAAATAGCAAATTTAGCTAACTGATTTCCTTTTAGCGGCATCTTCAGGGCTATAGCAACCTAATAAACAAAATTTGACATTTTTAATTCTTTACAAAATCTAGAAAATGTTCAATTATTTATTTTTATATATTATAATAACATTTCCTTTGCCCTGAGGTTGTCTGGAAAAGCTTGCTAACTTGACGATAAAGCAGCCTTTATTTGCTATTGTTGCACTGTATATAAAAATTAGAATTAGTAGCAAGGAATATTGCAATTTTATGAGCAATATTATTATACAAATATTTTAAATTTCACGTAGAAGTTTTACTTATTTTTTTAAGTGCATCGTGCATTTAAAAGGACAGGTTAAAAAAATGGATATTGTTGTTTTCTTTATATGATACATACTCTCTAAAATACATTTGTAATTTATACAAAACATTTCATTTTATATTTAACTAGCTGTTACCCGCGGCTTCGCCCGCGATAAATTGAGATGTAAGCTATCCTATCTCTCAAGTTGGATCGAACTGCACATGGTGTGCGAATTTTATTATAATCGGTTAAGTGGTTTAGGAGTCCATTGAGGACAAACATTGTGACACGAGATTTATATATATTAGATATTACACTTACCGGTTGTCTGAATTATATTATGTGTCAAATAAAGTGTATTGTTGAAATTATACGTGTCGTTTTGAAAAAATGTAATAATATACAAAAGAATTCCACCAAAATGAAATGAAAGAATGAGATGATGATTCGAAGAAGAGTATAATTTGTTTTTTATATGAGTTTTATATATTTTAAGTATAGTACAGTATAGTATCTTCACGCCTATATCCCCGAAAGGGTAGGCAGAGTCGCAACCAGGGCACCCACCCGAAGACACTAAGTCCCACAATGTGATAGGCAATTGTGATTGGCAAGCCAATCGCCAACCGGGCACATATCTAATCCCGGGCAACATTATTTTTATTAGAAAACTGAAAATATACATTTTCTATTTTTTTTTGTTGCTCGACCTGGGGATCGAACCCGGGACCTCAAGAAGCCAAGTCCGACGCCGGACCGCTAGACCACAGAGGCAGTTTTTATATATTTTTTTATATATTGTATTTGAAATACAAATTTGCATAACTTACTTGAATTTAAGATTGTCCATACGTAACCAGATATATACAGATGCAGCTATTACTATGTAGTTTATTATGCATTGTCAGCTAAATGTCAGAGGTCAGCAGTGGAAAATGTATAGCTAGAGACTAGAACAGCGTTTCCCAACCTGTGGTCCGCGGACCCTGTGGGTCCGCGAGTATATGTATAGGGGTCCGTGATGTTTTCTCTGGACCATACATAAATCGCTCATTAAAAGGGCCGCAAACGAAAAACCAGCAAACCAGTTTTATTAGAAAAATGTGATCTAAGCACACGATATTTAAATGAATTTGTATTAACTAAAATAAATACCTCATCCGTTTATTTGCTGTTTATTTTATTAAGACCCCCTTAATAAAATGAACAGCAAAAAAACGTGAAAACTCTGCTCGATTTCCTAAGGGTCCGTGAACTGAAAAGGTTGGGAACCGCTGGCCTAGAACATTAAGACCAACATAAGTATTAATGTTATGCGGCTTACCATTATCTGTCTTTGTGGCTAAGATTCGTAGTCATGTAACTATAAACCAACTAAGGCTCATACTTCTCGGCCAATGTTTTTCATGTCATCCAAACAAAATGCCAACCTTCTTCTTTACATTTAAAAATGAATCTCTATAATCAATTTATTCACTACACTTGTACTTTCTATTACTTTTTATTTTTTAAGTTTAGTTTAGCCAACCGGTTTCGCTATTCAAGCATCATCAGGGCTTATTAATGAATCTCTATCTCTGTCTCTATCTCTATAGCCTCTGTGATCTAGCGGTCCAGATGTTGGATTAGACTTCATGAGTTCCCGGGTCGGTTAACAAAAAAAAAGCGGCTTTTCTAATTTTCTAATAAATATAAAGTTGAGAGGTGTCAAGGGACACCCGGATGGAACGAAGTTCTCTTAACGAANCGCAAAGCTTACAATAGCTTACTATAGCAAAAAGTGTCGTGACAACTTTTCGTAAGAATTTTTTCCGTCTAGCCTTCTTTCACAACGCGCAATAAGGAACTTCGTTCCAAAAATAACGTTGCCTGGGATCGTATATATGTGCCCCGTTGACAATTGGCTTGCCACCTATCACATTGTGGGACTTAGCGCTTTCGGTTAGTCGTGGGTGCCTTGGTCGTGCCTCTGCTTACGTCTTCGGAAATATGACCCTTACCCTTAAGATACCTTAAAATTAACCCCTATTTCCCATGGTCATCGCATCACGCGTAAACGGATGGACCAATTTTGCAATTTTTTTTGTTCTGTTAGTTATTGTCAGGAGAAGTTTCATGTAAAGAAAATAACCGGGAAAAATAGTAGGGAGAATGGGAAAAAATACTTGATTTTTTCCATACGAACTGTTAGTAGCTGTTAATGTCAAAGGATACTAAGTTCGCTGGGTCGGCTAGTTGTATATAAAATGAATCCCTATTCCTTTGGTTGACCCCTCACATTCATCATTATCAGAATTTTATTAATATCTTTGACCGCCTCGTTGGTCGAGTGGCTAGCGTACACGCCTAACTTACCATCGACCAACCGGGAGGCTCAGGTTCGATTCCCGACGGGGGCAGGCATTTGTGTGATGAAGATTTAGAGACAGAACTCACGGGGCGATTTTTAATCGCGCCCGCAGCGGTCGCGGTTTTGCGATATATTTCAAAACTCACGAGACGGGTAAATTTTGCGGTCCCACAGCCGCCGCGGTTGAAATTATCGCCCGCAAACTTGGCGGTTGATTATCGCGCGGCCGGCGGTTGCGGTTAAACTAATGTACAAATAGTATAAAATGGTCGCCCGCACGCGATCGCAACTCGCCGAGACGGCGGGCGGGCAGAGGACAGCTCGCGGGAACCGCAAACAACCGCAGGCTCTGCGAGTGAAAATCGCGTTGTGAAATGTGATCTTACTTTTTGCATATAAATCGACATTCTACGGAATCTGCGGGCCCGCAACCGCCGCGGTCGCGGGCAAAAACCGCGCCGTAAGTTCTTAGTCGTAGATGTCTGCATTTCCGGATACCCATACCCGGAAATGCAGACAATGTTTATTAAATTTATTCTGGTATATATTTAAGTATTTCTATGTAGTAGAATCGTTGACTAACACCCATAACACAAGCATATAATTTGCTTACTTTGGAGTAAGATTCAATTTATGTGACTTGTCCTGAGATATTTATTATTTATTATTATTATTTATCTTTTTTTGTTACGTTAGTTACTGTCAGAAGATTCTTATAAACAGGAAAACCGGAAATTTTGTAACGATAATAGGAAAAACATTACTTTAAGTTTATCCAAGTACAAGCTGTGATTAATGTCTAGCGATATTAAATTAGCTGGGTCGGCTAATATTTACATTTTGTATGTCAATCATAGTCAGGCGAAGGTTTTTATGGATAAAAATGTGACATCGTAAGAAAATTGTAGAAAATTCAACGAAAACATTAAATTTACTTAACTGTCATTATTTTATGATACCGGAAGGCAAACAAGCACACGGATTTCCCGGTGGTAAGAAATTCACGCCACCTAGGCACCAAAGATGGTAATGGTGCGTTACCACTCTGAAGCCGGGATGTTAGACTTCGAGCAAAGTAATTTTACCGGCTACCTTATCATTCAAACCGGAACACGTCAATCCGGGCGAGTCGCTGAGAAACTCTTACCACCTAGTCAGATGTCAATTAGTAAATGACAGTACACCTATGCTATCATCTTACGAGCTACCTGGGAGGAAGACAGATGGTCTATTTTTCAAATGAGCCCCTACCAACACGGGAAAGGTGGTTAGCTAGTAGTAAATAAATATATCAAGGATACTATTATAAATACTGGAATAAATTTTATAAACACACCCAGAACAACATATATTTAAATGTTCTTCACAAAAATGCCTTCTCACGTCGGGAATCGAAACCGAGCCTTGGTGTTAGTTGGCAACGTTAGCGACAAACCCCATTAACCACAGAAGCGGTCGATGATGTAAGGCACTCGTATAACAATGACCTAAAGATTCTCGTACATATCAAAGCTAGTTTGGAAAGTGCAAATGATATTAATAAATCGTGTCTAGAATGGAATTCCACCAAGGGCCGACGATTAGAAGTATTACTACACTTGTAATCGTCGACAATTTTTTACTATACTTTCTTTTACTTTTTTAAGACACCTGTTTTTACTTTCTTACTATCCAGTTTTTTAGTTTCTTAACACAGCGATCAAGCGCACGGGGCTCTTCCGAGGGTAAGAAGCAACAACCGTGGCCAACACACCATAGATATACCGGAAAATGACAGTGTTTTATGGACACAGGAAGAGGTAAGAAGGTAGATTCTTACCCGGACAAGTTGCTGCACAGAGCTCTGTACGTTCTTTTGACCTTTGCTCGCCTCTTATTCCTTCTTTCTTTAGTTTTGGCACTAGCATTAGCATTTGCCATAACTCAAGTTGAAAATTTTATCAAGTTACCTGATTTGATAAAACCGGGTTTAAAATTTTATTTTTTTAAACCCGATTTTTAAAACTAAACTAGTCGTCAAGAAAAGTCATGCCAGGGTCTTGAGTAAAGCGGTGGCCTCATTACTCAAGCTCATGTTAGATTTGGCAGCAACAAGGAAATACACCAATTTCTTCATGATTATTTCATATTTGGTGAACTTCCATTGTATAATACGTCACCAAAATTGATTTATTTCACGCAACATAAACACGAAATTCAATAATTCCGAAAAACTACGATCATCTTTCGATGGCGCCAAGAACTCGCCTCATATTCTACAAAAGGGACCCGGATTAACAGAGAAAACTGGCTTTACTTGAAGATACTACAGCAGTTTTGAGATACTAAGTTCGCGCTTCGGATCAGATCAGATCGCTCGGATATTATCCTAGAGTGGTGTCAATCTCCGTAACCGGCGTGTTTGTATGAAAAGGGTAATGAATGTGATAGAAGCTGGACAGGTTTATCAGGATCGTGAGGTTTGACACCCGATACTCTCTGCCTACCATGTAAGGGACTTGGCGTGAAGAGATGTATGTATGTAGGTTCACGGCTAGTCAGTAACAAATTCAAACAAACAACAGAATTCACACATTATATATTTAACCGAATCAAAATGTAATCAACTCTTTTGTATGACTTGTTTCGTCTTAGGCGGTTGTTGGGTCAATATTAAACGTATTTAGATGGTTCTTTTTCGAAAGGTAGGTCAGGATTCTGAGACGGTCCCAAAAAAGTTTGAAGAATTTTCGAAAAATTTTTTTTGCGTCATGTGCAATGAAGCATCATTTTTTTTTCAGCGACTTCATAATGAGGAGGTTTTTACAAATGTATATTGTTTTGTAAGTTTGTTACGCGATTACTCGGCCAATAACAAACCAATTTTGGTAATTCATTTTTGGAGAGCTAGGTCATGTCATCAATAATGTCGTCAACATAGACGAAAATGTATGCGTTAGTACATACATATGTTCACGCCAAGATCCTTGCGGGGCAGGCAGAAAATATCGATTGCCAAATCACTATCCTAATAGATCTGCCTGATTTCCTACACTTGCTCTACCCTTTTCATACAAACACTCGGTCTCGGAGACCCTTGATACCACCCTCAGATAACACCCGCTAATATACGCCTGAATAATTAGATATAACTTAAAACTACTAGTGAGAGTTGATACAATTTATGTGGGACCATGACGGAATCATTACCATACTTTAGTAGTATCGGAATCATTACATTATCTTAATAGTTTGAGATTTAGTTACAATAAAATATATATATTTTATTGAATCAGGCGTTACTTTGCGGAAATCCATTATAACAGATGTAAAATAAGCCTTTATTTTGCTAATTCCGCGTAAGCAGTGTAACTGTTGTGGCAAATAATCCTCCAAACGACACAGAATGTGACAAGCCTAACTGACGTTCCCACCACCAACCTCCGCGACCAGAACACGAATATAGGAAGAGCTCGGGAAACAATATAAATTGTCACGTTCTTTACATGTGACAACCCTACCTCCGCGACCAGATCACAAATAGAGTCCGAACACGGGAAACAAAACCACTTGTCACGTCCTTCGCCAACTTTGTCGAAGCACTCACCACAGAGAACACCAAATCGCACTCGACGTACGTTTCGCCTCTACACCGACGCATTCTCAGGAATTCGACGACACACGAGTCTCGTGTGTTGTCGTTTGTACGGTACGGTCGGCCGGCAAAACGGCCGGCTACCTTACCCTCCGAACCGGAACACGTAAACGGCAAGCGTTGGACGTTTAGTTGGCAGGAATAGGTAAGGCGGTAATACCAATCCGGGTGAGTCGCTGCGAAACTATACCACCTAGTAGGATGTCACGGTGTTATCACTAAGTCTATGCTCGCCCTTTACGAGCTGCCTAGCTGGAAAGCTGTTGGTATATTCTGCAAAGGAGCCCGGACCAAAACAGGGAAGTAGATATAACTTAAAACTTACAGTGAAATGTGGATACAATTTGTTTGGGCCATGGAGGAATTACCAAGGTATCTGACGACTGACAAAATCGCGACAGGGTAATGAATTAATTGATGTAGATTTTTCGCAGTTTTACTGCGCTTATGTCATTTGTGTACTTAACGATATTGTAGTAATATTTACTTTGGTTTTTTGCAGTTTTACAGCACAGCTATCTGGACTTACGTATGGATGTACGTAACACTAGATGTACAGATAACCACGCGTATTTCACAGAAGATTGAAGATAAGCTTTATCAAATAAGAAGCACCACTCGAGACCCTTTTCAAATAGAAAAGGGTTACGCAAATTTGAATCTCTGTAATCAATTTACGTTTGTGAAAGGTTAAGCGTTACGTCCAGTAAACAGAGCCCTTAGGGAGAGTTCAAGTATTACGTAACGCATTATTTGAAGATTTTTAACTCCCCCTCCTCCCCTTGTAACGCACCCTGTAACGTTTTTCTGTAACCCCCGCCCCTCTTTAAACGTTACCTAACACTCAAGTGAGCATTTTTACCACAAAGTCGCAAAAAGTTACAGTTTTTATCCTTGGTATACTCAATAAATACTGAAAAAAAATATATTTATTGATATTTACTAAATCAATAAACTATTTTTTTATTTTTAAAAAAACGTAACGTGTTGTAAGAAAGACTCCCCTCCTGCCCCTGTAACGCATCGTAACGTTTTACGAGACCCCCCCACCCTCCAAATTGCGTTACGCAATTACGCAATACTTGAACGCCCCCTTACCATGAGTTTACGGCTTGTCAAGTTTACTATACTCGCTACCGTCTCTGTAAATTATTTGTATGGAAACTTTGAACAGCGCCTCTATTGGTTACTAAGGAAAACACATTCTCGACCAAAAGGGTAAAAAGAAGTAGGTATCTTCACGCCCATATCCCCGAATACAGCCGAAGACACTAAGTCCCACAACGTGATAAGTGGCAAGCCTGTCGCCAACCGGGAACATATCCAATCCCGGGCAACGTTAATTTTATTAGATAATTGAAGATAATATGCATTTTCTAATTTTTTAAGTTGCCCGGACCCGGGACCTCAAGTCCGACGCCGGACCGCTATACTACAGAGGCCAAAAGGGTATTTCTTTTAAATTACCTATTATGTTGCCAACCTCGCGGTTTTCACAACTTCACTTACCGTCACTAGCACCGTGACATCTGACTAGGTGGTAGAGTTTCGCAGCGACTCGCCCGGATTGGTACCACCGCCTTACCTATTCCTGCCGCCATAACGTCATTACGTGTTTCGATTCGGAGGGTAAGGTAGCCGGTAAACTTTCTTTTGCTCGGGGCCTAACATCCCGGCCTCAGGTTGGCTACACACCATTACCACCTTTGGTGTCTCTAGGCGGCGTGAATTTCTTACCATCAGGAAATCCGTCTGCTTGTTTGCCTTCCAATATCATTAAAAAAATGTTTAGAGATATGTCGCTCGGCTACTCTACCCTCTGAACCTGAATATGACAGCGTATTATTGACGCAGGAGCAGGTAAAGTGGACCCAGGCAAGTTGCTGCACAGAACTCTATCACCAGTGATCTTGTTGATAATAACCCAGTTAACCTTGGTCGCCTCTTGGGTGTTTCCAAACAAAAAGCAGATGATCCATTACCTATACTAAAAGGGGGCGGACTAAATAATTGCTTTCCGATTATAGACTCATTTTTACATTATTTTGCTGATTTTTTTATGGTATTGGAAGGCGAACAAGCAGGCGGGTCTCCTGACGGTAGGAAATTCACGCCACCTGGAGACACCAAAGTTGGTAATGGTGCGTTGCCAACCCGAGGCCGGGATGTTAGGCCTCGAGCGAAAGTAAGTGTCCGATCCCGATCGGAACACATCAACAGCAAGCACTGAAGTTATGGCGGCAGGAATAGGAAAGGCGGTGGTACCAATCCGGGCGAGTCGATGCGAAACTCTACCACCTAGTGAGATGTCACGGTGTTACTGACGGTAAGCTTGCTCGCCATTGTCTCCTATAGTTTGATTTCAATATTAATAGTAAAATAAGAAAAAAAATCTAAAGGCTTTATTCCATAGGACTACGCAGAGATACGACCAGGCCACCCACGATTGGCTAAAGATATTAAGCAGTCACAATGTGAAAGGTGACAAACCTATAGCCAACCGGGCAAAATATATCCATTTCCAGAAAACGTACCGAGTTTATTAGAAAATCGAAAAACAAGCATTCGACTGGAATCAAACCCTGGACCTTACGGGACCTTAGTGAGTACACCGAACCGTTAGACTACATAGGCAAAACAATAAAAATTCAGTAGCTTATCGTTTTAAAGATACGTCGTAAATAAGAGAATAGATATTGATTATCTCTAGAAAAGATTTGTTATCGTAGGTAGCTTCATTTGAAAACTATCAACGAGTATAAGTAAGATAATACCTACCTAGTGGTGACCATGTTCTTTGTAACTATTAACGAATATAAACAAGAAAGCCATGATTGTTATAAAAAATGTTAAATAACTATAGAAGAAAATGCATCTGCTAACATATTTACACGCCAAATCCCTAGCGTGAGAGGCAGAGCATCAAGTGCAAACTGCAAAGTGTCACAAGGATCAGTAGGGTTACTCTCCAAGCTCGATATCATGCGAATTGGAAGTTGGAATCGTATTTGTCATTTTAACACACTACTAGCGAATTGTTAACATTTAGTTGCAAATAAATTCAATGAATCCGATAATGTTATTTATTATTTACTAATAACTAAATGTTAATAATTCGCTAGTATTGTGTTCAAAAATACCTATAATGACGTACTCGATTCCAATTTCCAATATCGCATGAACCGAGTTTCGAGAGTAACCCTACTGGTCTCTACGTCAGCTACTCTTTTCTTACCAAAACGCGGGTTTCGTAGACTGAATACCGAAATCCAAGCGATTTGGTAGCGGATTTGGCATAACCGGGGATCTACATCCATCCACATTCGCATTGTATATCTGCTTATATAAACCACTGCGGTTGGATAAACCATAAAAATAAAAAATAATAAAATATATTGTGGAGAGTACAATTGCTTCTAAATAAATTGTATCAAGAATGGAATTCTACGAAGCACCGACGATAAGAAGTATAGAAACAATCTTCCATGTGATTCCTAATGACCAAACAAACGAAACATGCCCTTTCCCATGGAAACTGTAACACTTTCTTTCAATACCACTCTCTCTCTTTCTCTCGCTGTTGTGAATTTACACACAATCGTAGAATACCACAGATTTTCAGTAGCGCTCTTATTCTGACCGAATTTATCCTATTTTCATGCCTTTTCTGTTTTACGCAACTCTCGCTTCCATACAGTAACGTTGGAATAAACAAAGGATTAAATAAATAAATATATATCCCTGGACAAATCACACGAATTGAATCTAACCCCAAAGTAAGCAAATTATATGCTTCTGTTATGGGTGTTAGTCAACGATTTTAATACATAGCAATACTTAAATAGATACCAGAATAAATTTAATAAACAGCCAGACCCGGAAATGCAGACATCTAAATGTTCATCACACAAATGCCTGTCCCCGTCGGGAAACGAACCGGAGCATCGCGGTTGGTCGATGTAGTTAAGCGTGTACGCTAGCCACTCGACCATCGAGGCGGTCAAATAAAGCGAGTATTTTTTTGAATAGCGAGGTCAGTTAGTTAGTGTCTTCGGCTAGTCGTGGGTGCCTTGGTTGTACCTCTGCTCTGCCTACCTCTTCGGGGATATGGGCGTGAAGATACTTTTTATTTAATATATATAAATTACGTGTCACGTTGTTTGTCCGCGATGGACTCCTAAACTACTTAATCGATTTCAATCAATTTTACACACCGTGTGCAGTTGGACCTAACTTAAAAGATAGGATAGTTTACATCTCAATTTATCGCGGGCGAAGCCGCGGCTAACAGCTAATATATTAT